>DF367362.1:0-18206 GCA_000787875.1 Solanum virginianum | reverse complement strand
CTCCCTAGGAAATCGGTCTATGTAAATGCTCATAATTTAGAGAGGATGAAGCAGAGAAGAAAACACATGCAGGCCATAATCACCGTATGGCATTTCCTCAAAGATATTCAATCTCGAAACAAAAATTGACCATCAATAATAGCTATAGTTTGTCTAGTTACAATTCATAATGACTTCTTTGGAGCTGTATTTGTTCGCTACATTATTCAAATTCTTGATACTATTGCTCCTGTAACATAAAAGGTACTAAAATATGCAACTTTCTGTACATCTTCACTGTTTGTTTGTTGATATATGGAAACCACATCTTGACTTGAGCAGTTCCGCCCGACTTTCTGCTGGAAAAACTGCTTTTTCAATATCCATCACCATCTAAATCCCAGCTTATGTCAGTTTTTAAATCTTTTCAAACACTATCCACTTCATTGATGACAAGATCCATCAGAATTATATCTGTATATAAACGCCTCAACCTCAATTTAGTTGGGGTCATCGTGTGAATCCTTTGCATCCATTCCGCTCTATTTAGGTCTTACTGATTCATCAGCATTATTTCTGAAGGAGTTTGAAGACAAATCTTAGAATCTTGAAGATCAGCTCAATGCTTCTTCAGGCATAGGAATGAGCACAAAGAATGTCCAAAACCAATGCCTCTTCAAGTTCCAATCTTGGGAGTTATGCAACATTAGAATTTTAGGTGTTTGTTCACCATTGTTTACCTTCCTGGGTAGACGAGGCTTCATGATATGGTAACATGCATCTCCTCACCTACCATAGCAAATAATTCACCTATCCTGTCAAGGAAAAACTACTGTTACAAAATGATAGTAGTAGTAAAACTCTCATTCGAGATGAAACAACACACTATATGACTAGTTAAAGCCAATACTATTAGAAGCCAAGAAATGCTTTAGTAGCTTCAATATCAAGGATTGAAAAGACTCGAAAGTCCCACAGAAAACTTTTACCTGAATCTATCAACATTGACTTCTGCGAGCCAGGTTGTTAAGTAGACCTACATATCAAACATTTAATTAGTACAGAACGTAAAGGATGTGGAAACACCACTAGAAAGTTTGTCATTTTTCCATCCAATAAGACAATGATAGATCTTTCTAATATGATCATAAACTACGGAGCTTCCAAGTATCTTTTTTGACCAGCTTCAATGTCTCACTGAAGATTTTTCGTCATTTCTTTGAAGAACTCTTCTTTTTTATAACAAAGAAATTGAGGTCAAGTGATGCACAAACTTGGTAGATAATGGCTCCAACTCTTCACCCTTCTTCATGTAAATACCATGCTTCTGTCTAGCAGATTTCTGAAAGTCTTACACAAAAATATACTTCTATACGACCGAAACAGGTTTAATAATACTAACAAGAACCTTGTGGTAATATTTCCTTAAAGAATATCTTATTAGCTTTAACCATGGGCTTTTTCCTAGAGATCCAGCCATAAAGAACCTTTTCACCTAAAATAAATCATGTCTACATGTTGAACACATTATTAAATATAACCTTGATAACAAAACCGACTCATTGCCATAAACTTGAAAAACAAAACATGATTTAATGAGCAAACAGTGAACCAATAATGCTACCTCACACAAATTCAAGAGAAATTTGATGCCAAAAAAAGGCCTTTATGCTAACACCAAAAGCTTTTTTTTTTATAAGCAAAAACTGAAAGCTCAAGAAGATGGATAAAAAGGGAGAGTATGTAAATGAAAGGAGCTTATGTGGTAGAAGTAAGACCTCCAGAAATTATATGGGATAGACATATTTATTGTTGGTACCATTAGAGCAATTATTATATGCTACTCTTTTTTTGGGGAGGTTAAAAAAGACCTAATATTATTTATATCTTATGCATCTGTACAAGATAGAGTGCTAAAAGTAACACTAAAGTTGGTCCAGTACAATCATAAATAAGAAATGCTACTCAATGTGCCGGTTGAGCGGCTTCAAAGTAACAATGATATATCTCACCATCAACTAGGCGCTTCTGAAGCACTAGGGATGTGCCTAAGTGTGCTAATAATTATAACAGCTATAGATACACATTTTGGAGTAGGCACACAGATTTATTCCTTCCTAAACGTATAACTTCATACACAACAGGTAACCCAGTACCTGAAGAACGTTCCTCTCTAATTGACTACTTGATTGCATGGTGGTAGACTGAGAATTGCAGCTCTTTACCGAAGGCTCCAGTTGCTTAAGAACCTCGTTTAAATTTGAATCACATATGCGTAGATCATCAAACTCTCCAACATAGAAATGATCACTCCATTTCAGCCGGTCAACTTGTGAAAAATCCTCCGAACCAATGGAGCATATTTCCATCACTAGCAACCGCTGCACATCACTCAACTTTTAAGAAGGAAATATAAATAGATAGAGGATTTTTTGGGATAAAGTGGAAAATGCCTCACTGCGGCTGAGAAGATAAGAAAAACACCTTTATATATGTTTCTGACACAAACATCTGGACCAGCTCCTCTGCCCGTTTCTCTGAAGTCATTAGAGAGGAAAATCGTAATTTTTAAAAATGAAGCAGATACATAGATAAAGAGAAAAGTTATTTCTCTGTATAAAAACAACATGAAGCAAATGTTGAATTCCTTTTAGTGATTGTTTAATGGAACATAAATTGTGGAGCCATTCTTGCATAATCCAAGACTTTTACATAAGATTTGGCACCCATGAAGCAACATTTAGGGTGACTACCAAATGTTCTCTGGTCAGGCAGAAGAGACTAACATGTTCAAAAACCTGTTGCCAGGAAGAGAAGATGGCCAAAATGCCTGACCACTCAGACTTAAAATTTTACCCCTAACATCATGTACCACATTGGCTCCCTGATAAGGAACGGCCGAGGACAAGCAGACTTGCTTAGGTTTTATATGAATTTTTTTTGTTTAAGTAGGTTTCATATGATGTTGGATTATACAATTAAAATAGGATTATACAATTAAAATTGATGTTGCATCATCTAATGAAATCATTGTCACTCTATCACTAATTTGATGATATTTTTCTCTAAATAATATCCATAAGGCATCCAGCCAATCCTCCGTTAATCATACTATAAGAACTGGGCATCCTGTGGCATTGGTTCAAAGTTGTGGGGAGTTATTAGATAGAATAGCACATGTGCGTTGCAGAAAGACATAAAGCTGGCCAAGGACCCCCCTTTTTGAGGGTGATGTGTTAACCTACATCTACCTTCCCCAATCCCCCAAAAAACCTCCCAGGAGTAACAGTGACAGTTCCCCACTATGCTCTCTTGGTGACTTGAATGGTTGAAATATTGGAGTGGAGGGTGCTTTCCACTTGGCCAATCCTTTCGTGTCCCCGTGCACAATCTTGTTTTCATTAAAACAGTTATAGTATACTCAAGCAAAACTTTTAACAAAAGCTCTGTGATAACCTTTGTACTACTAACTAAGCATATAATAAATTTAATAGTTATTGATTAACTCACACCTAGACCCCACTTGTGGGATTTCACTAGGTATGTTGTTGTATTGATTAACTCACACTACGTATTAGCATATGGTAAACTTTTAACAACACATTGATAAATCTGGGGACATTCAGCAACTTGCGAAGAAAAGCATACCGAAATCAAAGATTGACCAAAAGGTGAAAACAGGAATCCCATCACAATCACCAGTGTCATTCTGATTTCCCGGGAAGCAAGAAAACTCAGTAAGTGGGGTGCCACTTGTTCCTTTGAGATAACACCTCATAGATTTAGAAACATTGACCATCTGAGTTACAACAGCCACCTGTAGACAGCTGAACAGTCAGACAATGAAAAAGTCATGGTTATTCTATTGAAGGCACTTCAACCAAGAAAGTAAAATGTCGTGTCCAGTATCCCGTTCTGCTAAAAGGTCATCGCTTCAATACAGACATGTAGCAGAATAAGGTCCATGCCTAAGCAAGAGCTGATAGAAGGAGAAGTCAAGAACCAAGTCTAGAAGATGAACAAATCACTTGTAAATTGTTTTTCGTCAATGAGTTAATTATATCATGCAAACAACTAAGACCTATGTATATATCTCCTGATTCACTCTTGATTTTTGCACCCTTGACTAAAAGTACTTCAGAACCCAGCTTTTCAAGCAACCAAACCTTTTGCCAGTTCAACTTGTACACTAACACTTAGTGATATGTATACACTTAGACAGTAAATATGTTTGTATTAGCTGAAGCTTTTCAAGCCAACAAAAAGTCACTTATATAATTTTGTCAAATAAGTAAACTAGTAATTTTATCTGACAGATAATGTTAAGTAATGGATATCCATACAACTACAGGTTATAAGAATGTGATCTCAAGGACGTTGAATGTTCCAAGTATGAGATAAATGCAGTTCTGTATAAACAAGAACAGATAAGAACGGAAGACAAGTGCAGATAAAAACTCCAAAATACCAGAAGAGATATCTCTTTTGTTGCTTTTACTACAAATAGCATGAAAGGAAACTTTGCAGGGCATGCACTAAGCAACAGATATATTGTTCACCAAGAAATACTTAACACAACAACTGGCTTCCAACTTTTTGGGGATTACAAAAGTAACATTGTGCTTAATGAGTCGCTCAAAGTATCCTGATCAAAGTTAGTTATTCAAACTATTGGGGAGGCATACATATTTATTTTAATTTAGGAATGTTCCTTCCGAAAATTGGAGAGGGTTGAACGAAATACAGAGCATGTAAAAGTAATACAGTTATAGAAGCCTGAATTATTACAGAAGATGTTAAACATGACGGAGGGATATATATCCAGGTTTAGATGTTATAATAACATAAAATAACACAGGTTCTGAGAAGCAGAAAAGAAAACAATAGTAGAAATTCATCTATACGACAAAACATTGTTTACCAAACTTTAGCAAGCTAATCATAAACACATCTATGAAGTGAATCCTCAAATATGTTGTGTGCGTACCATATCTTTGTAAGACAACAAGAGCTTACTCCTATTAGTCTCCTGAAAAATGAAGACAGCTGTGAGAAATTATTACGAGAGCAGTTTGATTTTGTCATGTAACAGAGAACGTGCTTTTACAAACCAATCAATAAAAGAGAGAGATGGTCNNNTAAGCAGATCTTTGTCATGTAACAGAGAACGTGCTTTTACAAACCAATCAATAAAAGAGAGAGATGGGCTTTCCATTCTACCCTTACTCTTTTCTGGCACAGTTGACCAATCTAATAATGAGGAAAACCTCTGAGGTGCAATCAGAAAATATTTTCAGCATAATCTCAAACATACTTAACAAGAAACCAAACAACATTAATTTGGCAACAGAAATCATTCAGAATTTTTTCGGTTGGAAGGTGTTGATATATTCCCAGACGTTCAATTTAATAGGTTTTCACCGTAAATTAGGTGGATACAAGGAGGGACGTCAAGTAATTATGAAACATCAGGCAATGAAGACCTGGACTTCTTGCAATAATTGGTTTCGTACATTTTCTTAATCAACTTTATGGAGTGTGCCAATAGCCAACTTCTGGGACAATTCAAAGCCAAAAGACAGAAGGATCGAGTCTAATCACCTGCTGTTTGAACAATTTCCTACATGCTTTTTTACGTATATCAGGCATCTCTTTCAATATACCTAACTCCATTGCATCCATATACCTGCATCAAATTTCCAACGGAGGTCATTCTGAATCACAATAATTCAACATTAGAAATTGTTAGATTCCTACACTAGTTGAGGGTATGAGTTGTGTAGTTAGTTAAGGCCAAGGTTAATATTCATAAAAGAAATCACATTGACAACAACATAAATTCACATATTCTCTTCAATACCATGCCATCCTAAAAATGGATATTACCATTTGGAAAGTTAGACAGCTTTTTTTTCCTCAAAATTTTCAAACATTTTAGAGATGTTTTTACTATAACAATTGTGTTATACTACTCTGTCTAATTTGTTTGTCTGTTTTTGACTTGGAATGGAGTATAAGAGAGCAAAGAAATTTTTGAATAAAAATACATAGAATGTATCAAAATATTGTTTAATCTTGTGGTCTTAAGCCTAGCATGCAAGTTAGAATTAAAGAGTCATCAAACAAATGAAAGATGCAATCTTTTTGTATTTATTATGTAATTAAACTTAAACAGTTGTTTGAGTTTACCTTTGGGAGAGATAAGAATTTACTACATAAGTGGCGTATGATCGAGCAGTGGAGGATAAGGAAAGCCATTGAGTCCGAAGTGAAGCTAACTTCGACCACTGGTTTCTCAGGTTTCGTTGCGCCGCCGGTTTCCATCGCCGTATATTTTGAAAGGAATACGGCGTCGATGGTGTTGTTGGTGGCGCCGGAGATTTTGCGGACGGACTTAGAATATTCCGGTCCGTGGATTCATCGGAGGAATCCGGAAGGGCAGACAGTGTCGGCGACGGCGACGGCGACAGAGCAATTGAGAGGACTTTGGACTCCATTGTTGTGGCCGGGATAGTACAACTGACGGCTAGTAGCTGGAAAAAAAGAAAAAGAAGGGATGACGAGTAAACTTGCGTAGTGTAATAGTGGTCGATTTAGCACCTAAAGTTTAGAAAGTTAGCACTTAGATCCCTTATGTAGTCAAAATGTCACTATTGCTGCTATAACTTCAAATTAATCATCAAAGGTGCGCTCATTTGTGAGTCAAATGCCATTTTTTGAGATTACGAATTTCGAGTGTTGTTTTAATTTAAATTCTCTTATGCATCTATATAACAAATCACACATTCTTTATTAAATGTAATTCGAAATTTTATAAATTTTGAGTTATTCATAAATAAATAAAAGCATTAAATATTATTTTTGTCAAAATTGTTCAAGGCAAAGAAATAATAGAATGTGCAATATTTACATAGTTTAAGGGGCTCATTCTGAAATTACCAATTACTATTTCTAAAGCTATTTTCTAATTCGGATCCAAAATCAAAGTCGGAGCAGAAACTACATCAGGCATGTCGTCACCAGCGAACGATCCACGGCAACCGTCGGCGGCGAAGCCGTACAAGCCTTTGCCGGTCGCTCCACAAGACCTTCCTATAGATTACTCCGGTTTCATAGCCGTCATCTTCGGCGTCTTTGGTGCCATGTTCAGAGTGCGTACCCTTCTAAATTCTGTGTATTTTGTACCTATACTCGATAATTTTTTCCTGTTTGGTTATATTTTAGGGTTTGACTATAAATTAGATTGGATTACCGGCCATAATTCCCATCCAGAACGAAGGAGTTTCCTGGATTTAACTTTTTTGGGGGAATGGATTTAATTTAAATATTCTTAAAAGAACTTCATGTACATACAAAAGCTAATGGCTGCGAATGCATGAGATCCGCTGCTCGTATATGTATTTGAACTGATTAGATTTCATGTGCATAGGTGGACTTTGTTTTGGTCGAGTATTAGTTTTTACATAGTTGTATGGTCAGCATCTTTACTCTGGTGATCTGTTTTGTAGTACAAGATTTGCTCGTGGCTTGCTATTATATTCAGTGCTCAATCCCTTGCTAACATGAGGAATATGGAAAACGATCTTAAGCAGATCTCAATGGCCATGATGTAAGTTCAGCACTTCAGCTGTTTGATTAATTGTATTAAGAGCTATATGTGTTGTTGTTGTTGTTGTATGTTAGATGTAATTTTTACTGGTATTATTCGGAGATGTTCTCCTAGTTTGTGGAAGGGAATTCAAATGCCCTAAATTTGAATTCTGCTGTTGTTAGAGTTATGTTCTTTGGATTGAACCTGTCCCTAATTATGAAATAAGCATATATTGGCTGATACTGACATTTATTGAATGGCACAAGGGAATAAGGTATTATCAGGAAGAAAATAATCCAAGAACATTCACCAGAAGTTTCTTAAGGATAGTAAGAACTTGATTTTGTGATTTTATTTCTGCTCCTGCATTTATATTCACAGGGAAGTATTAAACCTGGGAGTTATTTTAATTTCAAAATATCATGAAGTGGTCATCATAATGTAGTTTGTTTTGAATGGTTAGTGGAGTTTTTCCTGGATCAGGATTATGTTTTGCCTTCCATGCAATTGTGCTTTGCCTTGCATTCAGGGCATCAATTTGAAGCAAATTTGGCTGAATTTTACAAAATGCCAGTTGTGATGGTTATTTGTATGTCTGTGGATTTTAACCTTATTTTAAGTTGTTGAACTCTAGAATGCTTTTTTATTTTAAGATTCTATATCCAAAACATAGTTATTCAGCAGCCGTTCGGTGATTAGATAGAAAGAAGTGGAAGAACCTTTTAATTGGAATATTTCATTTGATCCTCATTAAAGTTGTCATGTAAGTTGGCTTATACATGTTTTTTAAAAAATAGAATCAATGAGCATTCTTAATATTACCCATTGAATATTTCATATGGTATGTGGTTTCTATAGAATGGGATGGAAAGATAATAATGAGGAATCATTTATATGGAATGAGGAGGTAAGGTAGCTTTTCTGGAATATCAAAGAGAAATAAAGAAAAGTAAAGTTAGGAACTCTAAGTATCTATGGAATGAGGTAGTGGTCAATGAATTGGGTTAAAAACTATGAGGTCTCAAGTTCAAATCCCAAGGCAGAGACAAAACACTAGGTGCTTCCTTTCCATCTATCTTAGCCTTGGTGGACAGAGTTGTCTGGGATTCGTGGGTTGTTGCTTGTGGGAGGTGATAGGTATCCCGTAGAATTAGTCGGTTGCACAGCAAATTGGTTTGGACACCATGGTTATCCCAAAAGAAAGTGTATCTGTTGAATGTGCTAAGATGAGCTTGAGCTGTCACCATGGCTCTGCATAGTTCCACGCTGCTCCAAAATTACTCAAGCCCAACTAGTCTACAAATTTTGAGTGTTAAGAGGAAAGTATATTGTTTCATAAAGGTGAAGTAAATAGTTCATGATTGTGTTTTACGTCTCAAAAACAATTTAGTAGTAAGGCATCGTCTTCATCCACCTTGCCATGACCCTCCTCTTCCATGTCCAGTTTCTAGAATGGTTTGTTCTCAATGTGTGTAGAAGCCTAGTTTATACCATATGTTAGTTATGAATAAGGTAGTGAAGTAGATTGGATTCTCAATTATTAATAAGGTGGTGATATAGATCTGGAAACTAAACAAAATAGATATTATCATTTCTATCAATCTTGTAATTGTAAATGATAAAAGAATAGTTGTCAAAGAATAGTTTGTTGGACTAGCTAAAGAGTTATTAGATCAAATGAAATGGCAAGAGAGTATTCATGAAGCATAAAAGTAGTTACTGCAAACTGATTGTTCTGCAATTAGTTATCACAGTTTCATCCCTATGCTAGATTGTGTGTCTAATCAGAACTTGTCATTGTTATTGTCTCAGGTTTGGTATTATGGGTCTCATGACGAACTACTTGGGTGTTGGTCCCCGGGCAACCAAGAAAACTTGATGGAGTTGTTTCAGGCACAAAACTCATTTATAATAACATTGATTCAAACACATGGATTTCCTCCTGAAATATTTGCACTGTTTTGATGATTCTGAGCTAAATGAAGGTGTAGAATAGGTTTTTGTAGTTTTGAGCTCTTTTTACGGGGCTATGTTCTAAGTAATATTTGCTTTTAGCAAAAACCAGACAATTATTATTGTGGTGAGACAACATTCTGTTAGCGAATGCAGGTTTCTCTATATTTCATTTTATGTCGTGTAATGGTGGAAGCAGAGCTCCTCTTGAATATTCTACCTCATTTCTACAGTTATCTGTTTTTATGATTCCACGCACTTGTGAGGCGCATTTTCGGGCAATTTTTGGGGTAGTTAGATTATCAAGAACTTGGCAGGTGTGTAGTGCTAGTGTAAAACCATGCAATACAAGAGTATAATCATGCGCCGACGGGGTTCCGGGGTGATTCAATCCCTAAAAATTCCACCATCCCGTGCCCAACGAGCGTGGCAAGAGGTCGGGTGGGGCTGGTGGTGACGGATGTTTCCGCGTTTTACGGGCATTAGAGTAGGAACCATGCGATTTTCGGAGTTTTTCGTGGGGTTCGCCCACCATATTGGGCGTCGACGGAGCTCCGGGGCGATTCAATCCTTGAAAATTCAACCAACTCGTGCCGAACGAGCGTGCCAAGAGGTCGGGTGGGGTTGGTGGCGACAAATGTTGCCCGGTAGTGTTTTACGGGCATTAGAGCAGGAATCATACGATTTTCAGAGTTTTTCGTGGGGGTTCACCCACGATATTGGGCGCCGATGGAGCTCCGGGGTGATTCAATCCTTGAAAATTCAACCAACCTGTGCTCGACGAGTGTGCCCAATCAGATTTGGGGTTATGCAATATACTCATATGAAGGGGTTATGAACTATGTGGTATGCCTCACCCTCGTATGAACACATGTAGGAGTTACTCTTGCCACTTAATTAAATATAATGGATCTGATTCACTCTTCAAATTGCTCAGTAGTATACTTGTTTTCTTCACGGTTCCTTGGCAATACTTTTTATGTATGCATAGATCATAGATGATCTGGGGCTTGATTTTTTTAGACGAGGGTTTTCTGGAAACAATCTTTCTATCTCTATGAGGTAGTGGTAAGGTCTGCGTACATTTTACCCTCTCTAGACTTCACTTGTGGGATTTCATTGGATATGTTGTATAGATATAGATGAACTTTGTTTCGAGAAGTTATCATAGATTTTACAAGTGATTCAGGTGGTTAACTGATACAGCAAGTATCAGTAAAAATGTGGATTCCCTATACTGGCATATCTTTGCTTGCATATACACAAATACTGACAAAAGCTCATAGGCATAGATCTGAATGGCAGTTAAAAGACCCATATCTCAGCTCACAGTATTTAAAAACTGAGAAAGCCAAACTCAGTAGAGAATAAGCTCATCCCTTTACACTAGACTTAAATATTCATTACACGATTTGAACTCATGAGATGTGCGTAACTACACAGTGCACTCTACACTGAACCAAACCCTTGGAGGCTAATAGCATCAAGTACTTGAAGGCAGAGAAAGAAAGATAGCAGGGTGACAATAGACTAGTGGATATCAATAAGTCAACTTTATAAAGAAAATATAGTTCCAAAATTTATGAGCAGTACAAGAAAAATGACGAATACAGGCTATAAATATGATCATAAATTTCAACAAGACTAGAATGGTAAACCAATCTGCTGAGCAGATCTGCCTTGAGCTAAAGACAGATTTGCTCTCTATAACTATCGAATCTCACTCTGCTCCATCCACCTATGTTGCACACCAAGATGACTTCTTCCTATCATGGTTCAATGACAAATAGAGGCTGCAAAAAGACATTCGAAATCACATAAAGCACAAGTAGACCCAAGCTTGTCTAAAGATATATATACTAGTGAAAGAGAGAAGACATACCGCATCCACGCTGATGGGCTTACCATCGTCTGCAAGTATGTCAACTACTGTTCCAGCTTGATCAGCCTGATGAGGAATTCAAAAAATGAAAGCAGTAGGTAAAAACGGAAGTTAAAAATTATACGTCATGGTGAGAGTCTCCATAGAGTAAAGAGAGAGGCCTGAGCAATGTAAATTGGGTTAGCTCAACGTCTTTCGCAGGTCAGAACCATGCAATACAAGAGTATAATCATGCGCCGACGGGGTTCCGGGGTGATTCAATCCCATGATGAAGAAAGAATTTGATTAGGTCAGAACTGAAGATACTGCTCAATTCTAAACATTCAACAACATAATGATTTTTGGGTAATTTTGTGACCAACTTCGCCAAAATGGGAAATTGCTGAGAAGAGCGTCTCTTTATGATACATCACTTGCCTAATTTAGGTCATTTCTACAGGCCTCTAAGTACCATGAGAATTGATTCAACATAAAAGGAGAACTGAAAATACAACACAACATGTTCGCATTAGAAATTATTTGATTATAAATGTTTCTACCCTATCAAATTTGTCTTTTTAGGAATCTATATATTGCAGCAATTATAGAACTGAGTTTGCACATTTAAATCTTAATCCAAAATTTACCTCGATATCATTCATCAATTTCATAGCCTCAATGATGCAGACTACTTGCCCTTTCTGGACCTTGTCTCCTACCTGGTAAGTCACCAGTTTAGTTAGGCTCACGAGAAAGCAACAAGACCAAGAATGTATAAAGGTAAAGAGAAAAGAGGAGGCTGCAGTCAAGTAGTGGCAAACATTCACACTTTGACAGCTAGAAGAAGTGAACAGTGTGAAAGTGAATTTGCCGTAAACTAAATATTTCTCTGATTTCCGGACTAATTTAGACATCTAATGCCAAATTTCACATAATATTAAGGAATTCAGGAACAGGCTATAGTGCAACATGAAAAAATTGATCTTCATATAGACCAAAAACCCCTTCGTTTGGGCTCGAGATTTCCATGTCGGAGGTCTCAAGTTCGAAACCCCTTGTCAGCGAAAGTAAAGGGCTTGCCTTTTGGGTCGAGCTCATCGCCCCGGGCTTGCTTAGTGCGGGTAACCTCTCCTATGTGGTTTGCGAGCTATTGCATAAGAGAGAGAGAGAGAGAGAGAGAGAGAGAGAGACCAAAAACCGACAGCCTACTGCCAGTCTTTTTCCTCCGAAAAATTGACAATAAAGGAAAGAAACAGAAAGGGAAAGAACAGGAAATAAAAGTCAACAACAACAGCAAATATTCATCCTGCTCTGTCAAATTTACTCCATCTCCAGACTATAATATTCATTCGCCTTTAATTGCTTCATTCTTTGTTTCCCATTTTCTTTAATTGCTCATTTCCTAAATGTGGATTATGGAGCGATTAAACCAAGGTAGTCCTTAGGGCACTTCCTGTCAAGTAAATATATGAAATACCGTGCTCTAGGTCCAAGGGCTACAAATACACATTTGTAACCGATGTGTGTATTTACCTTTACAAAAGGCGGTGCCCCTGGGGCAGGTGATCGATAGAATGTTCCAGCCATGGGACATTTCATTGGAGGATGTGAAGACTTAGGCTTTGAAGGTGCAGGTGGTGGAAGCACTGGAGCTGCAGGAGCAGGGGCGCTTGCAGGAGGCAACTGTTGTTGGACATGGGCCTGTGGAACAGATGGCGGGGCCACAAGAACAGGTGGCTGGGGCAATGCCGCCTTCTTCCTTATAAGAATTTCACAATTGTTTTGCTTTAGCTGCAGCTCCACAATGTCCCTCGAATCCACAAGCCTAAGCACAAAAAGCCAAAAACTTTTAAGAATCAACTCTGTAAAAAAGAAGAGAAAACGAACAAAATAGGTTATGAGAGCTTATCGCACTCCACAAGATCTGCTGCCTGAGACATGAATGCTTGAATGGATGAAGCATCAGGAATACTGTATTCAGTCTTTGAGACTTCCTCCAAGCTTTTCTCAGAAACTGATTTCGAATTGTTCGACTTGTCAATAGCAACCTTCAATTGACCAAATTGAATCAATCAGGTAACCTTTGACTATATAAATCATCTGTTACATTTTTTTTCTACCTGATAAATCAGAACATTTAAGAATTCACTATAGTTAACTATATATAGTTCTCTATCGATTTACACAATTAAACTAATAATTTTAACACATAAAAAGTCAGGTTATTCATCTATCAGTTTACACAATTAAACTAAAGTAATAATTATAACACACAAAATTCCAAGAAACAAGGAAGAGATAGACTATTACCTCATTCAGCTGGGCATTCACCTTAAACACCTGAGATTGGATGCGACTGGAACCCTGAAGAACAAACCACACTAAACTCAATGAAATGCATGATAAAGCTTCCATCTTTACGATTTACGTCAGAAAGGGAAAACAAACCTGAACACGAGGGAGCAATGCAGGACCGGATCTGAAGGAAAGGGAGGTCTGGGGGTGATGGGTCGGGGTTGAATGGGATGATGAAGCAACGGAGAGGACAGAAATCTTGGGACAAGGGACACTGAAAGAAGCCATTGGCAGATGATGAAGAAAGAATTTGATTGGGGGAAATTGAGAGCTTTGTGGGGGTTTTGTATAAGAGAATTGGACGGTGAAATTGATGAGATTTAGCAGGGGGAAATCCGAAATTGGAGAAAAGAGGGGGCGATACACACGAGGGAAAAGGGGACGATGCGATTTAAGCTGACTGGGGCAGATGAAGAGCAGACAAAGGGGTTGAGAACTAAATAAATATAACAGAAAGTAGGTCCCTAGTATGTGAAACTACTGGGTTTTGTTCCATCAATCTATTTTGATTGATTTTTAACTTTCGACTTTCGATTTATCATTCAAAAATCATAATTAAATATTTTTAAAAACTTATTCAAATATTTTAAAAATTATTTAATCTAAAATAAGCCAATTCAAACAAACTCTTATTTCCCTGCTCTTGAGAACTTTGGATTTTTGATCAGACCATATCAAATCACAAATGGAAAAATTTACGGATAAACAAATATATATTAGTTAATTAGCTAACATAGTTATAATTTGAATTAATTACGACTCCCGACAAATATCTAGCTGTAATTACAGTTTGAGTTTTGTACAATTCGCGCAATTTATATAAATGTTGTGCGCGAATACAATTTTAGTTTTGTATAATTCGCGTGATTTATACAAATATTGTGCGCAAATCAAATTATATAGTGAAATATATAAACACTGCAAATTATACAAACGTTGTGCACGAATTATATAGTAAAATATACAAATATTATACAAAAATTGTGAATTGTGATTTATACAAACGTTGTGTGCAAATCAAATTATATAGTGAAATATATAAACACTGCAAATTATATAGCGAATTATACAAATATTATGCACGAATTATATAATAAAATATATAAATATTATATAAAAATTGTGAATCGTACGGACAATTAGCCATCTACCTTGCCGCATAAGCTTAAATTGCCCGCAAGTGTGTATTGTGTATAGCCATATATAATTATATATGCCAATTAAGGAAAATAAACAATAAATTTGATCGATTACTTAGATTTAAAAAAAATCATCAATAAGGATCATTTTGTTTGAAGGGTTAGAAAAATAATGTACCATACCAATTAGGAAGGATTATTTAAAAAGAAAAATTACATGCATAATTTATACTGTATTTGATTTTTTTCATATAAAAAAAGATAATTTATATACAGTCTTGTTCAACGTCTGATAACATTTATCTCTCTTTTTAGTTTGTTTTAATGTCGTGATATTTTAACTTTTCTAATATTTACGTTATATGGCTTTAATTTTTTTTAACACAAAGTTCAACTCTAGGAATCAAAACA
This sequence comes from Solanum virginianum, assembly GCA_000787875.1. Taxonomy (NCBI): domain Eukaryota; kingdom Viridiplantae; phylum Streptophyta; class Magnoliopsida; order Solanales; family Solanaceae; genus Solanum; species Solanum virginianum. Next base: position 2,917 of record DF367362.1, on the reverse strand, counting down.
TTAAGTTCTATTTTATTATTTTATAATAGAATATTTACTAATTAGTGCCACATTTCTTTTTATTTCATATAATACATCTGAATTACATCTTTCTTAAAAGCTTAATCAATAACCGTCACATATGGAATGCATTTAGATTGGGTATCAAATTTCAAAGTAAATACAATGAGAAAGGTCCAATATTTTTGTGTTAAACTTTACTTAAATCGTGTTAAAATTTTCGTGGTTCACATATCGATATCATTACTTTATGAAATTGATTTTGACTTGATTTAGTTTTTGGTAACAAAACAGAATGCACCCTGCATTCTAGTTATGTGAAGTTCATTTTGATCTTCCAATCCATTTATTTTTTGGATCTTCATCCAATCTTATGATTTCAATCTACAATTTAATTTATGATCTCTACAGATTAGTTTCGCGCTTATTTATTTTTGGTATCCTAACTCAAGATACTTATAAAATAAAAAAATAACATAACAATTTTATATTAAATATATGGATATAAAAAGATTTATATAAATGACATAGAATATAATGTAATTTTATGGTACATCACCGTACAATTCTAACTTTTTTGGATATGCACAATATTCAAGTTTCACAAATTAAATACACAATTTATATATGGACATAAATTTAATATTTCAAAAATATAATGGGTCTTGTCAATCTGTTGAGAATTTCAATTTTAAATAAAATCAAATCTCAATAATATATTGAGCGGTTGTGCAATTAACCGAAAGAGATACAATATCCAAAATCTTCTCCTCAACGTCGCCTAAGGATCTCTTTCGAAATATCATTTTTAATCGTTTCTTGATTTTACTTTCTCCTTTTTATGTATAAAATTAATAGAGAATAAAATAAATTAAGTATAGATATAGATAATGACAACAAATCAACAAAGATATCGATCACAATACTTCCATTTTGATAGAGTAAAAAAGGTTGTGTTTAACGAGAAACAATGATTAAGGAGGCAAGCAAAAATGTTATGACTTCAAGGAAGAAGAATGTTTAATGAAATTTGGCAACATAATAATAAATCAAGTAATCATAAAAATTAGTAAATATTGAGTAGAAGTTGAAGCGTAAAGATGTGTGTCATACAAATTAGAAAAGCTAAAATGTGTGAATAAAAAGTTGTAATTGAAAAGAAAATACTAGAATGCCCACGATAAATATTCATTACGACTGTGTTACTCATTCACCCTTGTTTACTTATTAGTAATTAAAATATATATTGAACGTTGCAATCAAATACTATTCTTTTGACATTTATATTTAATTTATTTTATTGCTCACTTATTCATAATATATATATATATATATATATATATATAGATGGATGTTACAATATAGTCAGACATCATCCTTTTGACATCCATGTTTAGTTTATTGTATTAGATTTGGTTTTATAAAACTATATAATAAATATGTTATAGTGTGATATATTTTATTAAACCAAAAGATCCTTTGGAAGCATTTAAATGGAAGAAACCTTACTAAGCCCAAATTCTCTGTAACGGGCTGATGAGAAATACAGCCCAATGTCAAATGAATTTCTGCTTTGACCTATGTAGATGTGGAGTATTCTTGAATTATTTATTTTTATTCTTGTGTTCTCAATGTGCCCTCTTTTTTGTATCACTTGTAATTGTGGTAAAAACTTACTCGTGTTGCATATTAGCTAAATCAATAAATGTATGATATATTTTCTCATACATTTTTATTACTTAATCATAGTTAACTAATGCATTTTTTTTATCTTGTTAAATCACTTTATTATATTAGTCTAATTGGTTTGGTGTAAATAAGTGTGAAAGTTTTACAAATTTCAAAATGCTTCTAATCCACCTAGCTTGTTTCGTGTTTGAAACTCCAACAAACCTATAATGAAACAAATTTTGGTATGGCAACTTTAAAATATAAATAAAAATTAAAAAAAATATTGCCTTTTGTTTATTTTTATTTGTCGTTGTCTCGCTTATCGAGATCTAACTTGACTAAACTTCAAAGTTAAGAAACAATAAATTATCCTTATGAAATAATATAAGTCATCTAAACATTGAAAAATAGATAATACTATTCAATAACAAGAGTAAAATAGACACACAATGATAAATTATTATCAAAATAGTATAGTACAACGTAAAGATAGATGGAAGAATTAATAAAGTAGCAGTGATCACAAATAACGTCATCCGAATTACAAATTCAAAATCCTGAATTCGTCCTTTTGGCTCTAAGGAACCCCTGTTTTGCTATGTTCCAAAATCGTTGAAATATACTTTTACTTTCACAATGTACTCTGTTTTGAACTCCTCCACCATTCCTAATTTGGGGGAAAGAAATTCTCCTTGAAGCTTTAACATTTAGTTTGCAAGTACGTCCCAAGCACTTGATGTAAAAAGGAGAATTCAGAAGAGCAGAAGTAATGGGAGAAGATGCTTCAGCAGATGCTTTGACGACAGCGAGGTTAAGCTGTTTGACAACTTGTTGAAGCTCAAAGGAATCATAGAGTTCACTGCCGTTGTGTTGGTTAAATCTGAAGGGTGGGCATGCCGGAGTTGCTGCAGGTGCCATCTTTCATTTGTTTTTTTAGTTGACATAATCTTCACTAATTATCAATATTTATAGCATATAGTACTAATAGGATTAGGAGTAAGGAATGAAACAATAATTAATTCTTTAGTGGTGATTACTGACTTGGTTAAACGGAATTTACAAAGAAATATTTGGTTGATTTTCACGCTTTAATGTTGGTAATTTCGCTAGTTGCTAACTAATCCTAGCCTTTGGGTAACTACACTATTAACTACTGCAAGTTAATCTCAAAATTATGATAAAGTTTGGCATGACTCGTGATGCAGACAGGACTGAGAATGATTGTTTGAATTGTTTTTGGGGTTAA
>DF367363.1:8690-19629 GCA_000787875.1 Solanum virginianum | reverse complement strand
AAGTGCACGTAAGTGTCAAACACCCTGAAAATGACACTAGCGACCTCAAATATTTGCTATGGTACCAAAACGCAAATATACGGGTTCTAACAGAAAGGAGATGGGTCAGCAACAACAGTAACCACATGGGTCGAAAAGGAAAACGAGAAATCTAATCTGACCCAAACGCACCCCAAGGATAAACTCCATGAACAAGATGAAGAAAAAGATGAACACAAGAGACCGGAGCAGAATACTCCGGTACCAAAGTGGAGTTATCGAGGAAAGAAGAGGAAAAGGCATGGTGATGAAAATGAAGAGTCTTTAGGAAGATGACGCTACTTAGTAGTGAAGGTCCCGATGGATTGGATACTTTAATTGATAAGTTGATTAGTAAAAATGGGCCTTATGGATCGAATTTGTGAATTATTTCAATAATATAACCTTAGGATAGGGCCCTACAGATGTAGGTTTTGTCTTTTATTTTTGTATTTTATTTATTTTAATAAAATGATGGATATCACCAAAAATTTATTTTAAAAAGAAAAGATGTAGAAGGACAATAATATGCTTTTCTTCTTCTTAAAGTGGAAGGATGATCATTCTTTAAAGAATTTTCTTACGAGGAACAAAAAAATTCAAGATCAATTACATCTAGGGAATACTTGGTGTAACTTTCTAAATGTTTTATCTATTTTGGCGCGACTCATTTTCGACCAATTCATATCTAACTCAACCACATGTTTACCACCCCTTATTTCAGAAGCTACTTATTAATGCTTGGGATGAAAACTCAACTTTCGAGACTATTTTGCCTATAGTCACATTTTTTATTGCAAAAAATGTTTTCCTTGGAAAAAAATTATTGTTTGAGAATCGAGAAGGTGGCCTGAGATGTGAAAGTGACAAATTTATATTTTACAGGAAAAAACATAAAATTCTATTAATTAGGTTAATTTATATCTTACAGTAAAAAGCGTAGAGTTCTGTAATTAGGTTAACGTACTGGCTAGGGGTGGCAGTAGAATCGGATCGGCATCACCAGATCAATATTTATCGGGACTGGATCGGTACCCGTAACTACGTCACCAAAAAATAACCGGATTCGGACTGGTACCGATAACTACGTCACCAAAAAATAATCGGATTCGAACCAGAAGCAGTACCGAAAGTATTAGAAAAAATTAGAGGTACCGTCCCGGCAGACCGGATCGGAGTTCCCCTTTTTTAAAAAAAAAAATTAATTAAGTTTATAAGTTTAAAATTTTAAATTAAGTTTATTATTATAAGTTTAAATTAAAGTTTATATATTAAGTTATATTATAATTTATAACTTATAAGTTTATATTAAATTTATATTTAAGTTTATTATAATTTTTTTAAAGTTTGAACTTTGAAATTTGAACTTTGAACTTTGAAACTTGAAGTTTCAAGTTTAATTTATAAGTCTTTAAAGTTTAATTATTTAATAAAATTTATAGATTTAAAGTCCTAAACTTGAAAGATAAATTTAAATATTTTTAAGTTCTCAAATTTAACTTTTAACTTTGGAAGTTTAACGTTATTTTGAATATTTGATTTTAATCTTTTATATTTTAAACTTTAAAGGGAGGCTAATATATAATTATATATTAAAAAAATATATAAACTTAAAGTTGTAAAATATAAATTCTAGAATTAAGATAATAAAATAATAATATAAAAAAATAAGTCGAATAGCCTATAAATTTATTACGTTACTAAAAAAGTTAGTGTTTTATAGATATTAGAAGAAAACCTAATTTAGGCAGCCACCTTCTAGGAAGGGTTCTATTTCAATTAAACCTTGTTTATTACATATTTACAATTTTCAAACTAATATCTTATACCATCTTCAAAATCTTTTGTAAGTTGTTTTAACATTTCTTGTGTTACATTGTCTGGCTCAACTTGACCTTGTTCTTCCATGAAACCCATGCCATATCACTTGATTCTGATAAAATATTATTTACATCGATTTCAAATTGAGATGGCAGATTTGGACGTCCTAAATTTCTCCGTTCCGCATTTATCCAGTCTCTAAATAAAACTGATATTTCCAAGCTGTCTGCTGCTAGTGATTGTCGAAAGTCCCGAAGTTGGAATCTTGCCGCGCTAAAAGCACCTTTCGAAGCCACGGACGATGCTTGAATAGCTAGAATATCACGAACCACCCGTTGAAGTCTTGGAAAAAATTTGCCTAGATTCCTCCACCAGTCCAAAAGTTGCGGCTTCCCTTGTACATCTTTAATACTTTCAATAGCCTGGTTAAGATATTCATAAAAATCGTTATGATCGTTAGTACTAAGACCAAGATTATATTCTACTAGGTCATCAATATCATCGCCGTATGTAGTGGGTCGGGTTGCTGAAATTATACATCATCAAAACTAGAAACATATAAATCATATAATTTTTTAGCCTCTGCTCTAACGCTACTTCTAACATAAAAGGGGTATATAACATCATCAAAACTAGAAACATATAAATCATATAATTTTTTAGCCTCTGCTCTAACGCTACTTCTAACATAAAACATATTATGTACAGGATGTTTTCCATCGTCTACAATATCTAAATATTTATATATATTTTCTACCATGCTACATACATCAACTTCTTTGTAAAATGGGTTAAATAAACATGCAGTTAAATAAATTTGAGGAATTGAAAAAAAATATTTTTAAATTTTTCAATCATTTTTTTAATATGTTGTTCAGTTTTTGAATTATCTTTAAAGTTAGCAAATTTACAAGAAATAGCATAAATATTTGGTAAAACGAAACTAATAGTAGGATAATAAAGACCTGAAATTCAACATTTTTATTACTAGAAGCATTATCTAAAGTTACACTACTTATTTTACTATATAAGCTATAAAATTGTAAGACTTCAAGAATAGTTTGAGCAATATAAAAATCGATGACTTCAAGAATAGCTTGAGCAATATAAGAATCGATTTTCTGCATTTCACAAGATTTATAACCTATAATTCATTTTTTGCAAAAACTAATTATTATCAATTCAATGTGCAGTAATTGTAAAATAATCATTACCATTTACACTACGGCCCATATCAGAAGTAATCGCTACTCTACAAGTATTATAAGTAAATAAACAACAAAGATAATGTAAATGTCGTGCATGATAATAAAAAACAACCTTTTTTTATTGTATTTTGTGAAAAACCATGAAACGATGGGTTATAAACAACTTGAATATAATTAATAAAACCAGCATTTTCACCAAAACTAAAAGGCAAACCCGTTACAATAATTTTTTTTGCTAGTTCGTCTAGGTCTTGTTATTTATTATAGGGGCGATGTGTACTAAGAGCAGAAACATTAATCGAGTTTAACTATGTCTGAACTATATTAGAATCTCCTACTCCTACAGATTGTTCGGGGAGGGAAATATTACGTTTTTGCGCTTCCGCATTCAAAAATTCTAACTTACAACAAGTCATCAAATGATTTCTCAAATGACCCGTCCCACCCACCTTTTCCGAATTCACTTTGTGTCATAAATTGCCAAACAACTGATTTTTTTACACGTTGCGATTTAGGCCTACTACATTCGTCTGGATGAACGGGGGAAGCGAGAGCAGGAGCGAGAGGGGGGGAGCGGGAGGAGGGAGGGAGTGGTAGCAGTATATGGGGGTTGCGTTTCATCATCATCAAAAATATTTTTGGTGATTGCTCGGGAGTGGGAGGGGGGGGAGTGGTAGCAGTATATGGGGGTTGCGTTTCATCATCATAAAAAATATCTTCATCTTCATTAATTTCAAAATCATCTTCCAGTAAATCTTCACTAAAACCAAATCTTTATTGTAGAAAGTCATGATTTAATTGCGTATTAGAATCGATATCATAACAACTATCATTAACATGTATAAAATCATTCGTATTTAAAAGAATTGGCGGTTGCCTAGTTGATTTAGAAGAAGTACCAACTGATTTTTTACCGGTTAAAGATTTTGCAATTCCACCAAAAAAAGATTTTTTTTCCTTTTCCTTCTCCACTGGAATCCATTATTAATAAAATGATAATATAAATTTATGAATAATACAAAAATAATTCAAGTAGTAAACTACTAACCAATAACAACCAACAAGTAGCAATTAAAGAATAAAAACTAATAAGTTGGAACGAATGTATCGAACATCTGTGTAAAACAGACGTAGAAGCCGAACTTGAAACTTGAAATTTGAAACTTGAAACTTGAAACTTGAACTCCAAATATGCTCCACCAAAATATTCTCCAACTCCAAATAGCCAAGCAAATTTTATAGACTAATTAACTAATTGATAATAGAAATTTACTAATTAAAATTTGAGAAAGTAAATAATAAATATTTATATAATTATAATAACAGAGAGTAGAATTAGAGATGAAGAATATAATTGAGAATTGAGTTTGAGAATTGAGATTTGAGAGATTGAGAAAATTTGTATGAAAAAATATTTGGAAAAGGGGGTATATATAGGATTTAAAAAATTATAAGAAATTAATTTTTTTTTAAAAAAGTAAAGAGCCGTTCCAAACGGCTCATTTTTGGCAGCCTGTTTGTTGACCGTCGGGGTGGGCCCCACTCCCCCAACGGTCCAATTAGATTTAAAAATAAATTACTTTTGAACCGGTAAACTGGACCGGTACCGAGTACCGGGATCGGTTCCGGTATACCAGGACCGGATTTAACCGGAAGAAAATACCCCTCCCATCCCAGTTCCCCCTCCGATACCCCTAACCCCTGGAATCTATCGATAGGCTACCGGACCGGCACTGGACCAGGACGGAACTGGACCAGTACCTGTACCTACTGGTTCCGTTGCCAGGCCTAGTACTGGCCAAGAACCATGGAAGTTAAAATAGCATTCAGTCGAGGCCCCTTCCCCTATAACCGATGAGAATTAATGAAATCCAGGGCAGAACAAATATTAGAACACAACACTCGAGAACAAAGAAAATCAAGAATCCAATTAAACCAGAAACCTCATCCAACATGCCACTAATATCCAGACACAATTCTACAAACTGTGTGCAGATTTTCACGAAATTGAAACCGATTGAACAAGTAAACACACAATGACAACTGTACAGGATACACATGTATGTATTTGTTTGGATGAGATTTTTGTCAGTGGATTCCATTTGCCATGCAGAAACATTCAACCACTCCATCAGAATCCTCCACTAACCAGCCATACCAAAATGGTTGCTACAGTGATCCTCCAATGGGAAATAGTAGTGAAGCTCTCATGGAGAGCTGAATTGGACAGGCGTAGTTGAACAATAAATCTGCAAGTACCAACTGATGGATCAACTGTGGTAATCAAGCCCAACCCACCAAAGTCACAACTATCTGCCCTTTGGTCATGTTGTTGATAGTTGCTATTAAACGCATAAGAAATATTCCCAGGCCAACTGAGGTTAAAACAAGAACCTCCAGGTGACAGTACACTGCAATCAGCAGAAGAACACGCCTCCAAAGCCCATGCAGTTGCGTTGGACAAGTTTCCATTGCTATTCACAACACACCATTTGGAAGAAAGATACTGGATATTCTGGGCATTTACTAGTTTTCTTGAGCCTTGCCCCAAAGCAAGTTGGTACTTGGCCTGGCCATCAAATGTAAACACACCCCAGTGTCTTTCAAAATTTCCAGAGGTTATACTTCTCTCATCTTCATCAAATAGGCTATAGATATAGGTCTCTGTTGGTGGTTCTTTAGGCCTTAATGGTGTTCCTACTCTGCTATGAAGATGGTCCAGAAGGCCTTTCATGAAAACCTGAGCATTGGATGAGGTAGCATTGGCAGCTCCATCTGTTGGCCAACCAATTTGGCCAATGATTATATCCATCTTATCAAAGCCGGCAGAGGATAAAGCTGAAACAACGGTATCATAACTCAAGTCAAAGCTGTTCTTGTAAGTTCTGCAATTGTCATTATGAGGGCGTGCAGCATCTTTGAAGAGAGCAAAGTCCAGGGAAATGTTCTTGTTACTATGATAACTTAAGAAAGGTGAAATATTAACAAAGAAAGGAGATTGATTGTTGCTAAGAAGTTTGAGGAGTTCAGCCATTGTTCTATTTACATCTGCTCGGAAATGTCCCTTTAGTGGTGGACCACATTCTGACTGGAAGGCATCAGAACTGCAAGGAACAACTAATTTTACCCTGCCAGCCAGCTTAGCTTTGGTCAATGCAGTTTGGATATTCTCAGCTGCTCCAACAACAAAAGGGAAGAACTGCTCGCCATAAATTTGATTGAATGGTTCATTTCCAATGGCAATGAACCTTACAAAATGAGAGTGTGTAAACATATAAGGTTTAAGTTTGAGAGAAAAAATTCCTCATCTTCAACTTTTCAAAAGAAATAATGGCAACAGAGATGGAAATCCATCTCAGAAAACATAAATCAGTTATAGTTTCATCTTCAAGGACAAGAAACCAAATTGCACAATGTCAAAACAGTGAATTTTAGTTTTATTAACAAGAAAGGACCCTTGTCAACCCTTGCTTCTGATAAATGGGTTAACATGTTTCAATAAGCCACATGACCATTGATGTCACCGCTCCCTTCAAAAGTTTTTCTTCCTTACAATGATTCATAGATTGCAACAAAATTTATAAACAAGATTTTGCAAACATTATTCTACGTAGTAGGTAAAACCAACAAAACCCCTTTTGCAAGCATAACAGCAGCACAAGCTAAGTTAACTGAATGATTAATGCACCAATTGCTTCCAATTGTGACCTGAACTACTGATTATTACATGCCTCTACACAGAACATCCATCAACCAGATTAATTATCTAACTTTCATGAGCACATAACTCATAATTTGGGACTTCAATAACTTTCGTGCATAGTGAGAACTTAAGAACACTATGGACATATTAAACCTGATGGTGAAGAAATTTTATAGAAGCTCCTCTAGCATGAACTAAATTTCTAATTGAGTGAATGCCTTCAGAATGTGTATTGCTACTGCTACAGCTTTCTAATCTTTTGCATCTACAAACTGAAGCTCAAAATTTGTTGGAGGTTTCATTAATCTAGGAACTTACAACACCAATAACGACAGCATATACGCAGTGAAATTCCACAAGTCGGGTCTAAGAGGGTATAGTGCACGTAGACCTTACCACTAAGTGCAGAAAATCCAAGTACAAGGAAGAAGAAAATATTGGAAAAAAATAGAAACTAATAAGGAGTGCAGTGCAAATCCTACAAGAAAGACGACATAATACTACGATTATTGAAACACAATAAACAACAAATGATGATGGATATCACAATCAAGAACTACAATAACGCTGCCACTACAACAGCAAAACACCAACAAGCCTAAACTCTTGGAAAGCAATGCAACACTCCACTATCTTCTAACCTTCTACTCCAATATGCTTCCTCCAAACTTTCCTATCTAAGGTAATGTCCTCGGTAAGCTAAAGTTGAGTCATGTCCTGTCTAATCACCTCTTTCCAATGCTTCTTTGGTCTACCTCAACCTCTCTTCATACCTACTATAACAAACCTCTCGCACCACCTAACAAGGGCGTCTCTACATCTGCCTTTTACATGCCCAAACTATCTCAATCTCGCTTTCCTTATCTTGTCAACCACGAGGGCTACACCTACCTTATCTTGAATATCCTCATCCTAATTTTATCAATCCTTGTATTCCAACACATCCACCTCAACATCCTTTTTTTGCTACATGCATCTTCTGAACATGGTAGTTCTTGACTGCCCAACATTCTGCCCTATACAACAAGGTCAGTCTAACCACCACTTTATAGATATACCTTTAAGTTTTGGTGGTACATTTTTATCACAAAAGACTCCGAATGCAAGCCTCCATTTCATCCACGTCGCACCACTACAATGTGTGATATTATTGTCAATGTCCCACTTCCTTTGATTATAGACCCCTAGGTACCTAAAACTATCTCTCTTAGGAATAGCTTGCAAGTTAAGCCTCATTTGCACGCTTGCCTCTTGCATTGCATCACTAAATTTGCACTCCAAATACTTTGTTTCAGTCTTGCTTAACCTCAACCCTTTAGACTCCAAAGTTTATCTCTACATCTCGAACTTAGTAATTACAATGTCGCATCTCATCAATAAGCACTATGTCATATGCAAATAACATGCACTAAGGCACCTCATCTTGAGTGGATCATGTCAATTCATCCATCCTCTTAGTCTCAAGAAAATCTCTCAAAACTAACCTAGGATTCCTCTTCTCCGTCAAGAACCTAAGCTTCAGTATCCCTCTAGCCTCCGAGCATCTCTAGAGGACTTTCCTCAGGACTTTGTCATAGGCCTTTTCAAAGCCGATGAGCACTATATATAGGCCCCTCTTTCATACTTCTCCACCAGTCTTCACACAAATGGATGGCTTTTGTAGTCGACAACCCCGAAAAGAATTCAAATAGGTTCTCAAAAATTAACTCAACCCTCCTCACTCTAAACTCCACCACTATCTCCTAAACATTTATAGTGTGGCTTAGCAACTTGGTATCTCTATGATTGCTATAATTTTGGATATCACTCTTGTTCTTGTACAATAGAATCATTGTACTCTATCTCTATGCCTCCAGCACCTTACTCGTCTTAAAATCAACTTTAAACAAACTAATTAACCACTCAATACCTATCTAATCTATGCTCTTCCAAAACTCTACCAAACTCTTATCTGGTATGATCATTTTTCCCCTGCTCATCTTGATAATAGCGTGCTTAACCTCCTCAACCCTGATCCACCTACAGTATTCACAATCTCGATGTCTCTCAAAGTGCTCCAAATCATCCAGCACAATGATTTTGTCTCCTCCATTCAAAAGATTATGGAAGTAAGTTTGCCATATTTAATTAATGAGAGTCTTCTCCGCCAACACCTTGCCTTCCTTATCCTTGATGCACTTTACTCAATCCAGTTTTCGGGTCTTTCTCTCCCTCGCCTTTGCGAACTGGTATGGTTTCTTATCTTTGCCTTTGTCTTGTAGCTCAGTATACAATCTTTCAAATGTTGCCATCTTAGCTGCAGTAACCACTATCTTAGCCTTTGACTTTGTCGCCTTATAAATTCCTTATTTCGTCCATTTCTCCTCCTCTTTCTTACATTCCACCAACTTGCATAGGTTACCTTCTTTGCTTCCACTTTGTCTTAAACTTTTCCATTCCACCACTAATCCCCTTAGTGACTATCAATGTTGCCCTTTGACACCCCTAGCACCTCTCTAGTTGCTTTCCTAATGTAACTAATTCCACATGCTCTCTGCATACCTAATACTCCTCCAAGCCCTTGAAACTTGAAACCCAACCCATAAACATGAAGAGCAGCTGGAGACGGGATACTTCACCGGAGTAGTGTTCTGCGGTGGTGTGAAAAATCCTAGATGCGGTTGTTTTTGGTCAATGAAAGAGTAATAAGGAGAAAGAAACTCTTTAATTTTGTTGTAGGTGGTGGTGCTGCAGTCGCTGGCGAAAAGAAACTGAGAGTAAGAGAGTACGAAGAGAGAAAGAGACGGGGAGCGACAAGGAGTGTGAGCTTGAAAAATAACATCATATTTAGAGTTTGTAACCAGCTAACAGATAAAAGGAATTGCATCAATACCAATTCCATATGTTGAGATAAGAAAGTCAACGAGAAACATTTGATTTCATTTCTCTGTTTATGCTCTTCATTTTTGTTTCCGGAATTAATTTGTAACTTGGTAGTAACACCACCAAAGAAGTAATAGAAATATGAATTACCAGAGCAATCCACCGGAGGCAGGGGGTGAAATAAAATAAATGTCAACACGAAAGTACAGTCCCATACTAGCATCAGGTAAGCATCCAGTCACCAGTCACATACCCACAAAACATCACATGCTTACTTTAAAAGTATTCTACAAATTTATGGTGATTACTGTGTAGGATCTGAAAACTAAATGCAATACTCCCAAATTATTAAGCTAAGATCCGAACCACTTTTCATATGCGTATAGGGTTGTACCGGGTGATTCTTAATTGTGTGTAGGTGTTAAGGTCAATTCTTTAGTATGGCAATAGATTTAGAGATGTTTAAGGTCACAAGAATCCTCTAGCACAAAGTTGAGCTGAAAGTTTTCTTACCAATTGAGTTGTGAGATAAGATTTTACTTGGGTCGACCTCAGACGAACATATCTCCTAAACACATAACTTATCAAATTAAAGGTCTATGAATTCTCTTTCCAGTGAAGCCTGTTTTAGTGAAGCCTTGTCGAACAGTCGCATTGTCACGACAACCTAGAAGAGCCTTGAATATCTTCACGGGCCATATAGCCTTCCATGAAAAGCTTGCTGAGAAATTTTTCAAAAAGTTCCTGCTAGTCTTCCAGGATTATTTTTGGTCCTTTCCAATACTTGTTAGCCCTATTCTAAGTCATTTTTGGATGTTTCAAAGACGGGTATCACTCAAATAACTACTCATCCACTCATAATCATCGATCTATACCTCTTAGTCTCAAGAAAATCTCTCAAAACTAACCTAGGATTCCTCTTCTCCGTCAAGAACCTAAGCTTCCAAGTCAAAATAAATTCAAGAATGAAGAGAAGCCTTGCACCCAAGGTTTTTACAAGTTCTTCCACACTAAAAACTCCATGAAAGAGTTTCCCTTCTCAAGATCAAGCATCACGAATCCAAGATCAAAGATTTCCTGTAAGAAAGCTAGTGTTCTTCCTAAAGCTCAAGAGAAATCAAGTCTCCACCAAAGTTTTCAGTTTAATATTTCATAATCAGGTATATAAGGCCATTCATAGCGTTAAACATAGTTCGTCAACATGCCCTACATCTCAATTCCATCATTAAAGAGTCCAAGTTGAGTTCTAACCCTAACTCTATTGAGTTATCGAGTGAGTTATGATTTCCATCATTGAGTTTTATGTTTATATGTTGAGGTTGAATTA
>DF367365.1:1181-18092 GCA_000787875.1 Solanum virginianum | reverse complement strand
GGTTCCATAAGTATCACTTCGATATCAATAACAAATAATCACTATTTTCACATATAATAAATCTCCATTAGTAATTCATAAGTCAAATATCACCATAGGATAATTATCCAATTCAAAATATATCAATCAAAGCCTACATAAATTCATCTCTACCCCAAAACACTCAATTTTATACACGTTGGAGCATATGAGGTTCAACATATTTAACAAAAGGTTAGAAATCCACTTGCCTTAGATGAGTCACGATAAATCAAACACTTGAGCCTTTCCCTTTCGAATAGAATCCGCAGCACTACGATCTAGCAAAATAATAATCACAATAAGATTTTGAAACTAATACTACCCATATTAATATACGTCTAGCTTAGACCCTAAAACTTACCAATCCTATAGTGAATTCCCAAGAATTTTAAGCCTAAAAGTAATACAAACCCCCAATATCAACACAAAAAATATATATCTATACATGTGTATATATGGTACTGCTAATAAAGAAATAAAAGAACAAGTCTTTATCTTATAAAAAGGATATATGCATATCTATCTATCATTATATTAAAATCTTTGAAAAAGGTTAAGAAGATAACCTGGACTGTCGCCTCCCTCTTTTGCAGTTCGGCTGTCCTTCTTTCTTTCTTTTTACCTTGCTTTTTAATTTGTTCTATAGGTCTCACATGTGTACAAGCCCATTCGAGTAGAGTCTTAAAGATTGGTGCAGATACGTCTATTACTTATCCTTAGGAGGCTACAGAGTCTGTTAGGAAATTTCCTCTTGTTCTTTCTGTTCATATCGTGCGTAGTTGTTGTGCATCTCGATACGTTTCATGGTTTGCATATATTATAAAATATTTTTGTAGGATGCGAGCCCGATCCCTCTGGTTAGACTTTTCTCATTACAGGATTGAGTTTCCGGATTACTCTTAAGGTAGCTGCTTATGTCTTTAGCAGACCTTCAAGGAATGCATTATTATGTTATGTTTTATTTGAGAACTAGACATTTGAGATATGTATTTTATTCGAGAATTCTATATTTATAGTCTTGTACATGTGACACCAGTCCTTGAGATAGTTATAGTTGGTATTCATATGATTAACTGTTATATTAGTCTATTCATCTTTCGCAATTATTATTATGTTTGAATTAGCAAGTGTTAGGCTGACTCGCCTTGGTGGGTCAGGTGAGTGCCATAACGCCTGAAATTTCGAGTCGTGATAAAACTTTTCTCCCTTCTAACCTTAGACTCATCGAAATACCTGAGGAACAAAGGCACAACCTTCCAAATTTTCGGCCTAAAAAGGCAATTTGCTTCAAGATTTCTTGCAAACATGGTTTGCACAATGGTCTTTGACAATTTGTGGAGTTTCAAATCTGGATTTTCAAATCCAGATTTCTCCTATAAATAGAGCCATGAGAAATAGCGAGGAAGACCAAGAAATGAGAGACAAAGAAATAAGAAAAACATAGATCAAGCAGAGAGTTAAGAAGAGGAAAATAATCAAAGAAATCACTGATTAGCAATTCAAGTACTATTTCATATCCCTTTCCTTTGGTTCCAGTAGTTGAGTTAGAGTTCGAAAAAGAGTTCACACTTACATTGAAGTCCTCGTTTACTACCCCAAAAGAGGTAATAAACTTAACCCTATTCTTCTTCATCTTATGTGGATCCTATATAGGCATTGAATCACTGGATGAAATCTTAGTATTGCATAGAAATCTTCTCGTTTGTATTTGTATTATCTTGACTGGAATTGCTATGTTGTTTATTCAAATTTTTCTGTGATTAGATTTTAGCTTAGATTTCTAACTGGTCATTCGGGTTATATTGATGTGGCATATGCATACATGATTTTTGGCTAAGTTCAGTCACATATTTATCCTATAACCCTGTTTTAGCATTGTTACCTTCAAGCGATGCAATGTCTTGGTTGTATGTTCGTCACTTCGATTTAGCCCTCCCTAGTTGTATACATTTCCAATGAACTATCTATCGATTTTATTATCCAGTGTACTCATTGTTTTTCTTCCTCCATTAATCTAAAATGCCATCATATGTTGTTTCAAGGGGGTTTTAATATCCCGATCCAAGTTTGTGTTTCTGTTTCCCCTTTTGATGGTTGTCTGTTGCAATAACTATAAACTCATTGGACATAAATACGTTATTGTGATTTTGTTGAATGTATTTCTTAGTCTATTCATGTATTTTTTCCAGGGAACCATGTCAAACATGAACATAAGAGAAATTCTAGTGTAGTTTCGACTAATAATATGGTCTCAATACGTTTAATGGCATACTACCTTCTGCATATAGTATTCAAGTTCTGGCCTCTGTTAATTCCTATGATGTTTGGTTATGTGGCCTCTACTGGGTCATCCTCTTTTCCTGGTTTCTTTAAAATTCAAACTTTAAGTCACAAGATTGTTGTACGAGTTCTTAAATCTGAAGTTTATTTGAACTCTTATCTGCCTATTTGTTTTGTCTCTCAGACTTGCTCTTGAAACATCTTACTATTTGGGATTATTGACCATATCCAAGCTACTATTCTCTGAATGTTAAGAATTATCATGTTTGGTCTAATCTGTCCATATTTTCATTTTTCTAGTATTTTATTTCTCATTATATAAAATTAAGAAACCAAGTTTTTTTAGTTGAATAGACGCTGCTATGTTTATGTTGCATCAGGAGGTTTCTCTTTGTCTTGAGCCAAAAGCTTGAATTATGTCTTTTAAGTCCTCAGTTTGTTCGTGTGACTGCTGGCATAAGACTCAAAATTATTTGGAAGTTTTATCACCTTTTATCATGTAATTTGGTCTAAATATGAAGGCTATATGTTGTCTAAGCTCCAATCCTAATTTTGTTAATATATCGTTGTCCCTGTTCACATAAACAGAGATTTTTTTCTGTAGTATTCTTATTGTTTAGAGCCATACTTGCTTGTTTTTACTCGATTCCATTTGAATATTACTGTTCTTTATATCTACATGACCAATGGTAGATATCAAGTCAATTATATTTGTTTGGCTGCAAGTCTTTTATTTTCTTACTCACTTATTGTCATAGCCTTAAGATAAATTAGTTTCATTCCACATCTAGTGGCTAAAGAAAATTTCTAGTTAGTAATTTGGTTGAAGCTTTTTCACTGTTTCCATCTCCAATCACATGCATATGCTGAAATTTTTCATTTACCATTTACTTTGTTCAAATCATATGGTTCATGAGGCATTTGGAATTATGCCTTTGATCTTCATCCTTTGGCATAGAATTTTTAATTCTTGATACTTATGCTACCTGTAAGTCCGTATTCATGAATATAATATGCTGGTTATCTTGTGCTCAGAACATATGTGATTTAACTATTTTAGTTAGTAAAAAAAAAACCAGTCATCACAAAATATGTTTCTTGTTTGACATTTGCATATCACATATTCAAGATGATATATTTGTTGTATAATTTTACTTGACTTTGTATTTACTTTATTCAACATCATGAAAAGTTGAATCACCTTACTAATCCTTCTTTTCTCTTTATTTGCATGAACACCTAGGGACCTAGAATTTCTATTTTTTGGAACTCGTTTTGGCGCAATATATGGGCCAACAACTATTAGGATCGTCACCATGCTCTTGGCTAACTTTCTTTGTAGTTTGAAGATTATGTTATGAATTAGTGTTATTTGCTGATGAATCTAGTGTTGATGTTTATAGTCTTGACAAATGTTTTTTTTTCTTATTTTTGAAATAGGCCAAAGCTTTTATAAAATTTATCATAAATTTTTAAATATTCCAAACTAATCAAAAGATTAAATAATTGCCTTGATAAATGAATCATTCATGGTAATAACATTGACCTTGTATTTTATAAAACTAATTATAGAATAAATCCCAATAATTCGGCCACTTAAAGGTTTAAATCGATTTTCTTAAAATATAATATGATGTTACCATTTGAATTAATTTAAACTCCTTTAGTTGATCTTCTAAAAAATAATAATATATATATTTGGTCTATCTTAGTTTCGTTTGGTTAATTTCTTTATAAGACATTATTATATCATTTCTAAAACTAAATATGACTCAAGTATTTTGTTAGTTTTCTCTTCTAATATTATATTTTAAAACATTTTAGAATTTTTTTTACAGGTTCAAATCTACAAGGTATGTAAATGTATACGTCATACATAAGGTATATATCTAAGCACCGATCTCTAGCTGCCCCTGAGCATCTCCTTCTTGCGGGGTTATTTGTGCTGCAGCCTTGCTGGATGAGCTAATGCCCTGCAATCGATCAAGCTCCTAGGCTCTCCTCAGTTCCTCTTCTTCTCTCGATATCCTCAAGACAAATCCAGCTACCTCCTCAACTAGCTCCTTATCACCCTCGGAGGTCTTCTGCCACTTATGCCCCTCCTCTGTATCAGCATCCTTGATGGGTCTCTTTCTTGGAGCACGAGGTGGCTGATCCTCCATGAACATATCAAATAGCGACTCATCTGCAGGTGTAGAACTAGGATCTGTAATCGGAGCTGCTAATGATGTAATCAAGTCAGCCTTGAACTTCATTAACTCCTGACAAAAGGCTGACAGGTCTGTTGGCCAGGCCTCGACATGTCTCTTCTGCACTAGCTCCTCGAAGGCATTAACTCGGGCATCCACCGTAACAATAAGTTGGTCAACTATATAAGTAGTGAATGTCTTGCATTTATCCTCCGACTCCTGAACTATCTGTCGGACCCAAGGCTTAATCTATCGCATAAGCTGAGACAATTGAGCCTCAACCCGTGATATTCTCCTGCACCATAGCCTGAAAAACAATAGCAGACATAATGTCTGCAGGAGGAATCTGTGATGTAGATGGCTCTGGTGCAGGTGCGGCTGTAGTGGGACCTATCTCTATTTTATCACATTGCTCTGGTCCCTCATCAGTAGTAGGAGCAGCTGGAGTAGTAGTAGTGGTAGCCGTCAAACCCTCAGCACGTGGCTCTGGCGTAAATGTCTCTGCCATATGAGGTTATGCTTGCTGGAGTGCCACGGGGTTATCATCAGCCTTGAACAAGCTGGGATGAATGGTATGGAGGGCCACAACCATGGGATCTACATGAAGTGATACCTCCACCTTTGCTTCTATGCAGAGTCTATAAATCAGCACCGAGAATGGCATACACGTGTTCCTCTTGAGTGTCAATTCATGTATCTGCTCTGCTATGAGTCCGGCCTAATCAATGTCGTAGCCAAATAAGATGCTGGCCACTAGAACAACTCGCTCTAATGTAATGGTATTATCCATGAAAGTGGGTCAGATGCAAGACCTAACAATAGCCAACTAAAACTTGGTGGGGAAGGAGAGGGAGGACTTCATTATTAGCTCAAAATGCACAGTGACCCATGTAGGCTCTAGACCATGCTCAACTATCTGACTAGCCACCCATCTTAGAAGCTCAATCCTCTAGTCCACACTCTTAGAGATAACAACTTGTCTAATCTGTCTAATCCATCGATCAAACTCAGTTGTAGACTGTGGTGCTCTGTAGGTGGGACTAAATTGCATACGATGGATCGTCTCCTCAGATATGTCAACCCGTCGGCCTCTAACCAACACCTATAATAATCTGGGCTCCTTGAGAGGTTTCTTCTTCTTGGGAAGACCCTGTAAAATGGTGGCTACATAAGCTACATAGAATTCTTGCACTATGAGCGAGGAGTATTTGCCCATCTTAGCAGTCAACCATTTGAGCCCATGTCGTCTGGTGTCCTCTTCGAGCTCGGAGATTTGCCTCAGTCCTATGTCAATGAGTTGGGACTCCTCATAAAATAATCATGCTAGCTTCCCTTTCCCCTTTGGCTCTAGCCTTTCATCGTAGATCGTCTTCATCCCCTCAACACCCCCATTGACGATAATGTGGATTTGTAGGAGAAATAGATAGGGTAATCGAGGACTTGTTATCTCCTCTCTCCTGATGTGCCTCATCTGAATCTAACTTCGTGTGGTGGGAGTCATCTGTGGCATGTCCTTATCAGACCCATCATCATGTCCCTCCTCGTCAAACTGGGAGGAACTAACATCCTGCACCTGGGTTTCAGCAGCTCATACAATAGTCGCATAGTCTGAGGCACCTGTGCCTCAGGGTCAATACGGACATTGTGGACCTTATTCGATCCACCTGAATGTTCGTCCCCAGAATTTTCATCCACAAGTCCCGTATTGATAGCACTTTTTGCTACATATTTACTTTTGGGAGCCATTTTACCTGAAAATAACCATAACAGAGCATTAGTAGCTCCAAACATTCAACAAAGTAAAAAAACATAAGAAAAACCAAAGAAAAATATACAGGATTCAATTGCAGATGGCAGATATAAGACCCTGATATGACTCATAGTGGAGACTACGAGCCATACTGTGTCCTTGTAGTCCACAAGTGCATGACAACTTTGAATACTTAAACTAGGTATGAGACGCAATTACAACTCATAGCCTTGACTATGGGTCCTAGGCAAGTCTCCTACAAGGTTTTAGTTTACAAAATTTAACATAGGCTTAGGTCCACGAGACCCCACTATGGTTCGTAGAGGGGACTACAACCCATAGGTGGGTCTCGTGTGGTGAGTGTTCAGGGTCCTTAGGTTACTGTTATTTCCTACGAGAGGTAGCTATGACTCATAGACCCTTCTACGAGTCGTAGGAGACTCCCATAGTAGGAAATAACAAGTACCTGAAGTACATATCATTTCACCATATTGACCTAAAGAACAGTTCTAACCTAATTTTAACAGCATCGTAGCAAATACATATCATCCACAAATAAAGTATAAAGCAACCCGAACCCTTAATATGACATTCCAATCAAAAATCTACCCCATTACAAGATCATATCAATACACAATCAAATACCTTTCCCCCAATACATTCAAGAATAAACTCATGTAATCATTCCCTAAAACATCCAAAACCAGCATTCAAATGCATACATAAAAATTTCAGGGACTTGATTCGCAAGCATATCAGAATTTATCAACCCACAAATTTCATTGCATCACCCTAACCAATCACAATATCATGCTACTATGATTTTCACAAATCAACACAACTATGGGACAAAAACTACTCAATTGATCAACAATAACCAACATAACATGATTCCAAGTATAACAACAAGGGAAAGTCTGTTAGTCAAGGTAAAACCCTATCCATTTGGATTAAAACCTTAATTTCCTTTCAGTTTGCATCAATCCCATAAATACATTGCCTTGGTCTATAATTCAATCCCAAATTCATTCACACAATTCAAGAAAATCAACTTTTGAAGATTAATAATAGGCCAAGAAACATACAGGAGTAAATGATGAACTATGATGAGCAAAACAATAAGAAAAGGGGAAAACCCTAGCTGCCGGTAGGACTCGCCTGAATAGTGGTTGGGTGGCCGAGAATATTGATCGAAGGGGAGTGGGGGAAGGATTAAGGGATAATTTTGAGTGACTAAGGTTAAGAAATTTGGGGTCAAAATGATTTTGACCCCTTATAAAGATACCAGGTTAAATTTCAAAAATTACCTGAGTTGGGTGTACGAAACCCTGACTACAGGTCGTAGCTCTGAATACGGCCCGTAGGTCTTGGTCTCGCAGGCTACTCAACACTTAGAAAATTTTGAAATCATACCTGGGCACTATGAACCCCATTTATAACTCGTAGCTTAGACTACGAGTTATAAAGTTAGCTCGTAGTATGAGTGTCAACTTTATGTGATTACTATTACCCTCTACAAGGCATGACTACGAGTCATAGGGTACACTATGGCTTGTAGGCCTGGTCGTAGAGCCTGCTTCAAATGCCATTTTTTGTAATTTTTGTGATTTGTTCAAAACCTGCATAACCTTTCTCAAAGCAAACCATTATACCAACATACAACCAAATCAATGTCTAAAACAAACATCAGAACATAATCAAAATGTTACCAATAAAATCAAAAACAACAAAATCATTAAAACCTCTTGAGTTGCCTTCCAAGTAGCGCCTAATTTAATGTCGCAGCATGACTTAGTCATCTTGAGTCATCAAAATTCCTCAACATCCCATACTTACTTTTGAGTTTATCGAGGTGCTCACAGACTGGCGAATGTCAAAAATCTCTTCTGCATCATTTACCCTAAACTTGAGTTGACCCAAATCCATATCCACCAGGGCTCTCCCTGTGGCAAAGAATAGTTTTCCCAAAATAATAGAGACCTCAAAATTGACCTCACAATCAAGAATCACAAAATCTGTCGGGAATATAAACTTATCCACTTTGACTAGTACATCGTAGAGTATTTCCTCCATCTTCTTGATTATCCTATCTACCATTAATAACCTCATTCTTGTCGGAGTATATGAACCCAAACCAAACTATTTAAACATGGAAAGAGGCATCAAATTTATACTTGCTCCCAAATCACATAATGCTTTTGCAAACTCAACATCCCCATGGTACAAAGGATGGTAAATGCACTGGGATCCTCCTTTTTTTAGATTAAAGATTTCTTCATAATGGCATTACAATGTTGGAACTCTTGCGAAAGCTCTTGGCTCACCATGAGCTTTTTCGTCACCAAATCTTTCATATATTTAGCATACCCAGGCATTTTCTCCAATGCTTAAATGAGGGGAATATTGATGGACAATTGTTTCAACATGGAGAGAAAGTGCTTGAACTTACCATCCTCTTCCTTTTGCTTGAGCCTTTGGGGAAAAGGAGGAGGTGTTCTTGGGATAGTATTGTTCTTTTCTTACTCCTTCACCACTTCACCTCTCACCCCATTGTTAGCCAAACCTTCTTCCTTAACCTCAACTTGGTCATCAACTCTCTTTTCATGATCCTCATCAACAACTAGCGGCATTAGAGGGTTAATGGTACTTTTTCCATTTCTTGTCATAACCACCATGCAATGTCCCTCATTCTTAGGGTTTTGATCTATATTGCTCGAAAAGGTACCCTTTTGGTGTTAGTTCAACTGGAGGGAAACTTGACCAAATTGTTGTTCGAGTTGCTTGATGGCCACTGAATGAGACTCTATCTTTGGTTGATACTTGAAATATCTAATTTCATTCCTTTCAAAGTCTCATCTTGGTTCTCTGCTTTCTTTAACAATTTTTCAAACATTTCCTCTATCCTTGAATTGCTAAAATCGGCCTCACGATTATAAGGAGGCTAAGGACCATTTCTATACCCATCTCTTCGGCTCCACTCGGCTTCTAGCAACTTATCTCTTTCAAAATAACCACCACGATTATCTCTATATGCACTATCTTAGTTGTAATTCCGACTTTGATTTCTGGAACCTTGGCGCCAATAGTCCGAATTGGACCCTTGGTCATTGTTTCGAAAACCCACCACTTGATTTCTAGCAAAGCAAACATCTTCATCATAATAAGACTCACCATACATGGGCGCTTTTGTAGGTTGGTGGTCAACCGCATGAACACTTTCTTGGGTTTATTTCACCACCAAGTCCACACTCGTTGGGAGTTGAGCAAGTTGTTGCATTATCTCATCATTGATTTTTGCTTGCTCCGAACTAACACTCACCGCACATAAGCTCTTTGTAGTAACTCTCTCCCTTTGGCCCCATGCTCTATTGGTTTTAACTACTTGCTCCATCCTTTCCACTATCCTTGTGAATGGTTGATCTAAGAACATGCCTCCCATGATGGTATTGGCATATGCTTGACTATTCTCATCAAGAGCCTGATAGAAAATTTTCACTAAGGCATCATCCACGTTCTTATGGTCTGGAACCATTCTCAAACATTTTGTGAACTTCTCCCACACTGTGCTAATAGAATCACCTAGCAATCGCTTAAAGTTATTGATTTCGTCCTTCAGTTTGAGATTTTTGGACCTTGGAAAGTATCTCTCTAAGAAGGCTCTTTGCAATTCTGGCCAACTAGTGATTGAGCTCTGTGGGAGTTCTGAAAACCATATTGCTGCATTATTGATAAGAGATAGTAGGAATACACGTAACTTAACGGCATCCATAGAAAGATTTTATGTACCCATCAGACTCTTACACACAAAAGCAACATTATGAAGATGACTGTGAGGATCCTCAGTAGGTAACCCCGCAAACAAACCATGATTTTGAAGCATTTGGAGTAATCTACTTGACACCGTAAACTTAGTGTTAGCTGATAGTGGTGGGAATGCTATAGCACTTGTGACGTCCATAACCATAGGATTCAACCGATATTGATTCCAACCATATGCGTTCTCATTGAAATCCCTATGGTAGGGCCTATTTTCCCTTGGTGGTGGATTTTCTTCTTTACCAACATCGTCATCATTTTGATCCATGGCTTCATCAATCACAATATTCACGTTTGCTTGGGTCATTCTCCTTGCAACACATTGAATCTCAAGATTAATTGGAGCTAAGGGTCCGCCTTGGCTCCTTGCATTGGGTATACACCTAGTATACCTTGTAAAAGGAACTAACCAACAAAAACAAAAATAAAAGTAAAATATAAGAGAATTAAGAAATCAACACTTGAATTAACTACTCGCGAAATCAACTCAAAATCTCACCGTATTCCTAGGCAATGATGCTATTAATTTTGATCACGCTGAAAGAGTACCTCTCACTTTTAAGACAAAGTGATCGTTGTCAAATATAAAATCTAACCATAGGTTAGGGTCGAATCCCAAGGAAATACAGGGCCTTGCCACCTTGATTCACCAACAATCATACAAGCATTAAATAACTCTATTCTCAAGAGGGGGGGTTGCAATGGTTGGTAGTAAATAAAACTATACTACATAGAGACAATCAAATTGGAGAGCAACTAGGGAAATTCTGTTCCCCATGATTCACTAGCTCAAACACACTGGATAGGACAACCTAAGTTAGGACATCACATGCAGGACAGTAACTTAACTTATTCCAACCCTTGGGCAAAGGCGAAGGTTAAATTTCACTATGGTGCTTGGCCGACTACCATAGTGTGCCAAACTAACTATTACCTATTGTTCTAATCAACCTCTCGTTGGCAGGGCTTGGTTGATTAGATGAGAACACATCAATTAAATTTCGTCACCTATTTCCTTTTCCTATTCATCACTACTTTGATCGGGATTATGATAGTAGGCAGGGTTTAATGTTGGCCACTATTAAACAACAAGCAAAATGACGGAAAATGTATAATACATGCAAATACCAAACTCAAAAAGTGCAAATAATCCGGATTATTAAGCTAGCTACTTATGTTTCCCACAATCCCAAGTTGTGGGTTTAGCCACTCATGGCTTGGGTATACAAATCAATAATGAAATAAGAAGACATGGAAGATTTCTTACCCAAGCAAATCGAAGAACAATGAAACCCTTTTTGAAATTAGAATCATAAGCTTGAATGATAAGATTAATCCACAAGTGAATCTAGATCCCTAAATTTGAGTCTCAAAGTAAAACCCTAAAACTTCTCTCTCAAAACATCTCTACAAACTTCTATGATATCAATAATATTCAAAAACTAATGAAAACCTGCTCCTCAAACCTTAATATATGCTATTTATACTATTTATAAAAAGGGCCTTAAAATAATTAGAAAATATGGTCGGTGTCTGCAATGAAACGAGTTGAAAAATTACACGACACCACTTCAAAGGAGGGTACACAGTCGGTGTGGCGCTACATGGACCGTGTACTTGCTCGTGAACCCATTATGGCTCGTAGCTAGACTCATAGGGTGACCTATGAGTCATAATCGGGATTTCATGGTCAGTACTTGACATTTTGGACTTCACTGCTGTAATCTAGCTCTATGAGTCATAGTCTGATTTACGACTCGTAATGTCTACTCATAGTCCACTCTCGCATTTTTTGGTCCAATTTTAATCAACACTATTAATTGCTACGAGGCCCCCTTTTATGAGTCATAAAGAGGACTACGACTCATACCGTGAGCTCGTATGGCTGAACTTCAAATTCTCAAAGTTTGTTTTTTAACACTTTAATTGCTATGAATAGCCTCTACGACTCATAGCTCACACTTTAATTGCTATGAACAGCCTCTATGACTCATAGCTTAGGCTACAACTCATAATGAGGCCCATAGTTCTTCAAAATATGCATCTCTCCTAAAATCAAGCCAACCTATATTTTCTGCAAAAATAAACACAAAAACACATAAAACCATAAAATGTCGTATTGAGAACACACAAAATTCCATGTTTTAGGCATCAAATGTGCTATATTTTGGCAGACAACAACTTTATATGTGTATATATATGAGGATGGGACCATAACCGACATGAGACCAAGTCAGTTATGCCTTGGAACCCCGTTGTCTCCCCATAATAAATAAGAGGTGATCTACTTGCCAAAGGTAGATCCTTATCATACTTTCTCCTTTAGGGCATAAACATACACCTATGTTAGGCACATAGTTCAAGGAAAGGAGTATGGACCCTTGGGTATAGTCCACATCGACTCCAATTCATCGGTGCTAGGTCATCATCCCACTAGAAAATACACACATATATATATATATATATATATATATATATATATTGCTTGTAAAAGAGGCATAGGACTTTCAAATTGTTTACATGCATTCTTAGGCTTAAAGGCCAAATTACATTCTTCATAATCCTGCATAATAGACCAAAAAATCAAAACACTCTTCATAACATTTCATGCATAGGATTAGCTCCTCACATAGTAGTGCAAACACCCATACTTGCTCAAAGAGCCATAATCTTAGACATATATGTGATCACATTCTTGTCATAGATATAATCTCATCAAGATCATATACATAAACATAATTGGGTCTTGACCCACTTCATGCACATCATAAAAATCATAGTCATGAATGCATATGCCATGAATGAGATGCAAAATAGCATGGACAATAGAAATTCAAACTTAAATCAATAATACATTATGAAATTCAAGTGAAAACATAGTTAAATTCATATTTAAACCATAATATAAATTATCCATGCACAAATCAAGCTTTAAAGGGGACACGCATCTTCATAACTTCATAACTTTAATGTAAACCATCATAATAGGGATTTAATCAACTTAAAATCATTAAATAAACACAACCCATACATCAATTGAATTTAATAAATCATAGTATTGAAAACCCATGTTTAAAGTAAGCTAAATTCATGAAAAATTTACTTGAAAAGAGTTTGGATTTCCTTGGTTGAAAGGAACTAAGAATAAAAACACACATACCTTGATAAATGAAGAAGTTTCAAGAGAAATTTGAAGAAAGAATGAGCTCTCCTTGATTCCCAAGTTTACAATCCACAAGAATTCTTTCAGAAAAGCTTGAGACGGTTTCCAAATGTGAGGAATGAATTTGGATATTAGGAATAGAGTTTAGGTCATTAGGAAGTCTTTAGGTAGCATACGAAGTCCCAAAAGAATATTAGAATAAACTGTATTTATGAAAACATCATTAATGAAACGAGTTGAAAAATTACACGACACCACTTCAAAGGAGGGTACACAGTCGGTGTGGCGCTACATGGACCGTGTACTTGCTCGTGAACCCATACTTAGCAAAATTTCACTTGAGAAAGTCCAGAACGGTAATCCTATTCTTAGAAAAATTTGACAAAATTACCTATACAAAGAGTTACACAAGCCGTATGAAGCTACATAGGTTGTGTACCCAACCATGTCACCTTCCTTAGAAAAATCTCACGTCAAAGTTACGAGACGGTATTCTAAACTAAGAAAAATTTGACTCTAGAAATCATATCGAGGGCCTCATGGCCTGTGAGACACCACATGGTCTGTGTGGGTGGCCGTGTCCCTTCACTTAGTCCCAACGGTAGGATTCCAAGCCTAAGGCCACCACCCGGCCCTCCACACGGTCCGTAAAGTGTCACACGGCTCCTGGAGTGTCCAACTGTGGTGTGTCTTAGCTTGAAACTCCACGCCAAGGGTCAACACCCAATTTTGAGACCAATGGTCACCCCAAAGTGGCCCTACACAGGTCGTGTGACCTCACACAGACCATGAGGGCTCCTATAGAGCATCACCTTGGTCCAAAACTTCTCGAAATCAAAATTTGCAAGCTTCGACGAGGTTGACCAATGTCCGGGTCCTTACATTATCTGAATAATAAGTTTGAAATCCTTCTCGAGAGTCTTCTTGAGCCTTTTCATATGTCTACCCCTATTAGTGAGCCTATTCTTTCTAAAAGAGTCTATAGAGATTATACCCTATCTATCTATCATAGAGATACCATAAGTGACTTAGTTGAGTTGGACATGCTTGATTTCAGTGTCATTCTACATGTGGACTAACTTTATGTTTGTTATACCACTGTTGATTGCGTGACTCGATTGTTAAGTTTTCATTTTCTAATGAGCCCATCGTAGAGTAGAGAGGTGGTCCCCATGTACCTAAGGGTCATTTTATTTCTTTCCTTAAGAAAAAATGTTGATCTCCAAAGGGTGTATTTATCATATCGTCTGAGTCAAAGATGTTAATGATGAGACCCTATCCCTTGAGTCAGTTCCTATCGTTAATGAGTTTCCTGATAATCTTCTTGGAGTCCTTCTTGATAGGGAGATAGACTTTAAGACTGATGTTCTTCATGATACTCAACCTATTTGTATTCCGCTATATAGAATGTCATCTACCTAGATAAAAGAGCTAAAAGAGTAATTGAAAGATCTTCTTGTAAGAGATTCATTAGGTCGAGTATCTCACCTTGAGGCACTCTTATTTTATTTATACAAAAGAAAGATGGGTTCCTTTGGATATGTATTGACTATTGCCAACTAAATAAGGTCCCTATTAAGAATAGAGATCCTCTTCCTTGAATATATGATCTATTTAACCAACTTTAGGGGGACATATACTTCTTTAAGATAGACCCCAGGTCAGGCTACCATAAGTTGAAAGTGAGAGAATATGGCATCCCTAAGATGGCTTTCTGAACCCGTTATGGTCATTTTGAGTTTCTTATTATGTCTTTTGGTTTGAGTAACATATTTGTAGCTTTTACGGACCTTATGAAATGGGTATTCAATCCATACTTAGACATGTTTGTCATTATGTTCATCAATGATATATTTGTTTACTCTAGAGTAAGGAAGAGCATGCTAACTATCTCCAAATTGTTCCTCAAACTCTCCAGGATAGGAACTTATATGCAAAGTACTCAAAATATGAATTCTAGATTACATCAGTGGCATTCTTAGGCCATATCTTATCTGGTGAATGTATTTGAGTAAATACACATAAAAAGTAATGAAGAATTGGCCCAGACCCACTTCTTCGACTGACATATAAAGTTTCTTACATTTGGTTGGTTATTACCAATGATTTGTAAAGGGATTTTCATTTGTGTTAGCCCCATTGACTAATTTGACTTAAAAAAAGGCGAAGTTCCAATAGCCATATGCATGTAAGAAAAGCTTCCAAGAGTTGAAAACCAGATTGATTACTGTGCCAATGTTGTCCTTACCTGAGAGAACTGATGGATTTGTTATTCATTGTGATGCTTTTGGAGTTAGTTTGGGTTGTGTGCTAATGCAGAAAGGTAAGGTTATAACTTATGCTTTTGGGAATCTTAAGATTCATGAGAAAAATTATCCAACTTATGACCTTGAGTTGGCAACGATAGTATTGTCACGACCCGAAATTCAGGCGTGATGACACTCACCTAACCCACCAAGGCGAGTCAGCCTAACACTTACTAATTCAAATATAACAATAATTGTGAAAGATGAATAGACTAATAAGACAGTTAATCATATAAATACGAAACTACAACTATCGCAAGGACTGGTGTCACATGTACAAGCCATTAAATATAGAATTCTCAAATAAAATACAGATCTCAAATGTCTAGTTCTCAAATAGAACATAACATAATAATGGATTCCTTGAAGGTCTGTTGAAGACATAAGCAACTACCTTAAGAATAATCCAAAAACTCGATCCTGTAATGAGAAAAGTCTAACCAGAGGGATCGGGCTCGGCTCCTACAAAATGTAGCAAGGGGTGAGTACCAAATACCATGCAGTACCCAGCAAATGGAACTAACTTAAAGTAAAATAATGAAGAACCAAGTAATTCCCTAACACCCAACCACATACCGCCAGAATACAAACCTTCACTCAGAAAAAATCCCAGCACAATATATATCTCATATTAGAAAATTACTAAAATGTAGATATAATCATCACTTAGCATTAGGCCTCCAAGGGTCACAATCTCAAAACTATTCTGCAATACAATAATTCATAACCTTCATAATTACACTATCCAAAATTCTATGATCAAAGCCTATAATATATGATTCTCATTAGAGATGCAAATGATGTTATGCAATGTCAAATAATAATGATGCATGTCTGTCCCAGTGATACACATCCACTGATCATAAATATGCCTCAGTCAGAACCCATGGGGCCACATATAGACCATGTATATGTCGCGGCATGCGACACGACTCTCAAATCATAGTATCCGTTGCAGCGTGCGACACATCTCTCGAATCATAGTATCCATTGCGGCATGTGACACGTCCCTCGAAATAGTGCATCTTTTTCATTTCTTTTCTTTTTCACTAGCCGGAACCATTTCCCTTCGGCTTTTCATTTCCTTTCTTGGATCATCCAGCAAATACATAACAAATGCACAATAATCATGTTTATGAAAATGAAATGTGCAAGATGCTCATACGAATCATACATCTCAAAAAAATAGAATTCTCATCACTCAACTACACTTTTCAATTCAAATACCATCGCAACCTTAACAACAATCAAATCTAAAAATAAGTATCACTTCGATATCAATAACAACTAATCACTATTTTCACATATAATAAATCTCCATCATTAATTCACAAGTCAAATATCACCATAGGATAATTACCCAATTCAAAATATTTCAATCAAAGC
>DF367367.1:16447-33505 GCA_000787875.1 Solanum virginianum | reverse complement strand
ACTCTTCCAAAATTCTCTTAGCCTAAAAAGCCTCCGTCCTAAATATTAATACCAATCCTCTTCCAACAGTAAGTCACATATTCCTTATAACAACTCACCAAAATATTTTCTTACTCTTTCTTATATTTACTACTTGGATTTGGTGTTTTTGTATGTGAAACATGATTTCTCTTTGACATGTGTTTAGGTAAGCAATATAGGTTTGCTTAACTAATTTAAGTATTTTCTTTTCTCCCTCAACCCTGAAACATTTATGTGGGCTTTTTATGGAAAAAAAAATGTGTCCAAAAAATTAAAAGTTCTTACAAGTTGAAATTATTCAAAATCATAAGTTGGTGTCCCAGATTAAACATAAAGTTTTATGTTACAAGCACTTTGTGGTTTATTTACTATGTTATAGTAATTTTTAATAATCCCAAAATTTTCTTGGCAAAACAAAACTTAAACTTCTTTCTCCATTCCCTTTCCATTATTCTATCCTTTTTTTTGTGTGTTGATACTTATATATATACTAGTTATAATAGTTTTTAGTGTATTGATACTTACATATATATATACACATTAGTTATAATAGTTCTTGCTGTGCATGGCTTTAATATATTAATTTTTATAGCAATTCATTATATTTTTAAAATATCTCGAATAATATTTATATGTAAATGTAGTATTATTTTGAAAGTGAATTGGAAACAATCTACAAGTTATTTTTCAAATTTAAAACATAATTTTAATTAAATTTTAAATTTTTACGGTTAAACACTAATTTTTAAATAAAATAATATTTATTTATTCTAAAAATGTGAATAACAATTTTTAGTGAGGAACCGCAAAATCTTTTTTTTTTTTTTTAAAATCTCTTTCATATCAAAAAAATGAACAAGTAGCTTAGTTTAAATTATACAACAAAAGTTCATTGGACCTTTGAATAGCAGCAGAAAACTATTAAATATTCTTTCCGTTCACTTTTATTTTTTCATTATATTAAAATATTTTTTGATTTTTACTTTTCATTTTAAGAATATCAAAAAATATTTTTGATATTTTATACTCAACATTAATTACTTATTTCTTAAATTATTTTTCAAAAGATTATGCATCAATCACTATAGAAATCGTAATAAAATGCATGTATTAATCATTAATTTAAAAGATATATAAAATTTAATGTGAATAAATAAAAATAAATAGAGTAAATACAAAATATAAATAAAGCAACAAATTGAAAGGCGTGGTCATTGGACAAGAAATGAAATATTTCAGCACTACCCCTTGTAAGTCTCAAGGAATGGAAGAGGCTAGATTAGTAGAAAAATAATGTTTGTTGATTTAAGATGTTCAAAAAGAAGTAAAAAATATTTGAAGCTAATGTTCGAATAACGATGTTGAAATAATCCATGTCGTACTTCCTAAAATAGCTCGACCATAAAATACTTTTATAGGCCCATCTTATGAATGATCTGAAACAAAGTAAGTTTCTAAACTTAAAAACTTTAAATGGATCTCATATTTTCATTAAAAAATGAATAAGAAGCAGTCAAGGGGAATAAAGCGGCATCAGAAGCAGAAATAAAAAATAGTACATAGCTTTCGTGACATTTACTAGTTGTAAACAAAACAATGTGGAAGTTGATAAATTATTTACTGGATTGGGAGTGGTGGTAGCAATAGAGGTAAGAGGGCCACGAGTTCTAACCTCCTTTAATTTGCATGAAAATGTATGAATTTGTTGCTAAAAACATCGTTTGACTTGACGAAAAACACTAGCAAAAATTTGCCTCTTGATTCTTCCCCTCACACTCTTTCTCCTTGAGGATGGCATTTGATTCTTTCCTAACTGGTAGCATACTTAGTTGCTTGTAATTTGGAGATATATATTTTGCATCATTTTTCAATAAAAAGCAGTACCCTAGTTGAAAGAGGAAGCTTCCTGCCACCTTCCCATCCATCACCTTAATTTACGTATATACTCATGAAATTATAGTTGTAGATATTAGTGACATAAAAAACGGCTTGCTGGAGAGAAGCTAACATCTTTTGTCGTTTTACAAAGCATCTTCATTACTCTATGTATACGTACAAATTATTTAAAAATATTCTACACCCTACAAGATAAACAAAAACAAATATATAGAGGTTAACACAGCTTTTCATGTTTCCAAAAATGCCTATGTTAGAGGATAATACAGCTTTTCGTGTTTCCAAAAATGATACGTTTTAGATTAATAGGACTATACTGTTGTATTGGATATGTTTTTATTTCCTCATACAATATTGGTCGTTTTTTTTTTTATTTTACATCAACTCAGAATACCAAAAGATCATTAATTAAAACTTGGTGCATTTTATTTACATCTCTTTAAATAATTACTGGTCTTAGTTACACTCTTGAACATGATTATTTGATACTATTATTTACGTCCCTAAAAAATGATGCAATACAATGATTTTTTTTTTCAATTGTGAATTTCTTCTTGTTTCAACTTAGGAGTAATATATAATAAAAAGTTTACTCCAAGTTTGCATTTTTAAAATTTGTTCTTTAAATACAATTACGATTTGATTTAACTGTGTATTTTTTTCAGGCCAAATTGAAAAAAAGAAAATTGGCCGAGCTCCATCATCTAAACCAAATAAAACTAATTTTATCAAAAATAATAAAGTATTAATTGTTTATTTTATTTTTTAGATACAACCACCATTTATTTAAATGTGTATTTTTTAGGCCAAAATCAATTAATATTTTTTAGAAATTCATTATTTTAGAAAAATAAAAAATGTTTAACCAAAATAATGCAACTTAAATTGTGTAGTTCTTTCTTAGTTTTTTTAGATGCAAACTATTTATTTATTTATTTATTTTTTTATAAATTTGTGGAGCAAACTATTTATTTCAGTTATTACTTTGTTCTATTTTTGAGCAAAACCTTTATTCAAAAAAAATACCTGGTTAGAGCTCCGTTTTTTTTTTTTTGAATAAAAAGTTTAGTAGAATGATAAAGTTTTCAACAGTATAATTTTTATTATATATATTATAAATCTTATATAGATGTAATGACAATTTATGTTTGTTAATGAGATACATATATAATTTTTAGTTAGAATTGTAGGATTGATATTTTTTTTAATTGTACATAAAGGAATTATTTGTTATTTTGATCATAGCTAGGAATTTTAGATCTTGATTTGGGTAATTAAATCTCAACCTTTAATTTTTAATTATGACATTTGGCTTCTATCCTAGTAGTAACTTGGGAAAATGGAGCCTCATAAGTTAACATCCATGTAACATTATTTAAGTTCATAATAGTCCAATAATAATACCATGAGGCTTTGCGAGATTAATTAATAGTAGTACTTATATAACATGATGGAATATTTGTGAAATATATAAATGTAGCAGGCAAAGTTAAAAAAAATAGGTCCCAATTTTGCAGGTAATAGATCTTTTTATACAGTTGAAATATTTCAAGAAGGTGGTTAAATTGTTAAAGAATAAAGTTGGAGGGAAGCAGTCCAAAAAACTCATCTCGAACGCTGTATACATGTTAGTACTGGAACAGTTGATTATGGTGAAGTTTTCCGTAGTAGCCCGCTTCACTTTCCATATCCTAAGCAACAATTTGTAGACATGGTATTGTCTAATTTCACATCCGTTTTGAAGGTATATATATATATATATATATACATTTATTTATTTTTGCATTTGAACCTAACAGGAAACAGCCTAGTGGTAAAATCTGTGTACACTCTACCTTCACCAAACCTCACTTGTTGCATTTGAACTTAATTATTCATGGGACTAATATTATGTATTTTACCTTAACAGGAAATTTACAAGAAAGGAGGGAGAAAATTTGCCATATTTACTTTGATTCTGTTAGGTTGTTTTCCAGGTTCTAGGGCTTTTACCCTTCAACAAAACAAAAGTGGTGACTGCATGAACGAACTCAATGAGCTGTTGAAAATGCACAGTTTGGCACTTCCGAAATGGATGAATCAATTACAAGAGGAATTAACAGGAATTAAGTATACATTGTTTGATCTCTACGAAGTAATTGATCAAAGGATCAATCACCCTTCAAAATTTGGTAAGTTACTCATGGATTTTAAACTTTATTATCATGTCTAATTTTGGTGTGTGTGTGTAGGTTTTGAAGTATCAACGATGGCGTGTTGTGGTACTGGACCCTTCCGAGGAATTAACAGTTGTGGAGGAAAGAGGCAAGTCAAGGATTACCAACTCTGCAAAAATCCCAAGGATTATGTATTTTTCGACTCTACTCATCCTTCACAATCGACCTACGAACAATCTGCTAAACTCTTATGGCATGGCCATCCGGATGTCACTGCGCCTTATACTTTAAAATCTTTTTTTCAAGTTTCAGGTTAACTTCACCATATATTTGGTGTATCTGCGCTACTACTACTACTACATGTTTCCACTTTAACTCATCACAAATAATACTACCGCATTTACCTTCTTCATGTAATTGTATTTGGGATGCTCAATATTAACTGCAACCAAAACAAAATTATTGATAAATGTTATTGAGTTACAGGATGATGATCATTTGAACCTCCTAGAGATGTATTTCAATCATTGGGAAAAACTTTGTAGTCTTGTGTTGATCATCGAATAGAACTCATTTCACCACTTTTTTCAAGGAACTACGCAGGAGATGCTAATGTTTTTATCCCATCCTCCTGGGAAAATTATATGACGTCGTATATATTGCTGTAGGAGATAGATAATTCAAATATAGAATGAACTTTCTTGCCTCATTTTGATTAGTTTAACCAAGTCATCAAATTTTTAACAAATATTATGTGATAAGACTCCTTTTGATTGGTTCTTCAATTTCATGATCGGAATTATCATATCACTACAAAAGAGTTCCTAAATTACATGGGTTATTTTTACATATTGTGATAGTCAATAACCCCCGCAAATTATTGTTATGGCAGTTGTAAAAATTCCTACAGTATGATCCATCATAATTAAGTTACGGAAGTTTTTTTATCAACCCTTGGTACTAGTCGTGGGAGTTGATTAGTGGGGGTTCAACCACCCACAAATTGATATTGATTAAAACGTTCTAATTGTGGGAGTCACAACTTTCACAATTTGTGAATTGTGGGAGTCACAACTTTCACAGGAGTCAAAACTTCCATAATTTGTGATTTTTTAAAAAAAATAAAAGGAGGTTTAACCCCTACAATTTGTGAAAATATATTCTTTTTTAGTGCATTCTGCTTGAAATATTCAAATCGA
The DNA here is from genome assembly GCA_000787875.1 of Solanum virginianum. Lineage (NCBI taxonomy): Eukaryota > Viridiplantae > Streptophyta > Magnoliopsida > Solanales > Solanaceae > Solanum > Solanum virginianum. The sequence continues at coordinate 28,233 of DF367367.1, read as the reverse complement.
ATATTAATGACTAATTAATGTGTACATCATCATCAAACCCAAAATGCATATTAGTATGAAGAAATAACATATTGCAACACAAAATATTGTCATTTACTATAACCATAATATAGCATCATTAGTTTTACAAACTAAGTTGAAACACAAATATTGTCATTCACTATAACCATTCCAACATTCAATCCACCATGAAATTATATTATCACTATGATTATTGTCACTACAACACTTGTAACGATTAATAAAACTTCAGCGATTGTCATTACGAATATTGTCACTAGCATCACTTTGATGCCAAAGAAAAGGATTCACTAGCATCCAAAACTAATAAAAAGACCTGCAATGATTCATGGACTTCTCCGATTGTCACTATAATTGCTGCCACTAGTATCACTTGGCTGCAAAAAAAAAAAAAAAAAAACACAATAAGTGACTACATCCAAATTCAAAAGAGGGATGAGATGCTGAATATATTTGAATGAACGTTCAAATACTTACATTTTCCCACGGTTAGTAAACCATTCAAAAGTATATTCATATACCAAGGAATAAAAATAAAATAGGAAGAGAACATCGATTGGGAGGGAAGAGGAGAGAATGTAATGAGTTGTATTTATCATTGATGGAGGAGAATCTAAAAATGAACAGAACTCTACCATAACTGTAACAACTTGATCCGAAAGCACATTGTGAATTGCTATCGGCAATATATTGTTCCATAATGATGTGATAATCATGGCTTTTTAATTCAAAGATCTTTTTTGATTCTAGATGTATACCATGAGATATATTACTCGAATAACCATCCGGCATTGAGATATTCTTTAAAGTTGTAAGGAAGGCTACTTTCTTATTCTTTGAAATTGTAAATGCACCAAGCCGAAAATCATCATTCTCATCTGGCCAAAGGTCTTGCCTTATACCCATCTCTCGTAGATCTCTTCGAGCCTTAATGTGATCCTTTGATTTTTCTCTATCCGTTAACAAAATGTATATGATATTGTCAAATACATTTTTTTCAATATGCATAACATCTAGGTTATGATGCAATAAATTGAATTCCCAATAAGAAAGATCGAAATATATGTTTTTTTCCTCCACTGTTGAGTTGAACCTTCACCAACATTACTTTGTCCAGTTCTTTTTCTGGACATTAAGTTTTACAAACATATGTTTGTTGTGTGTATATATGCCTTAAAATAAAATTTAGATGCCAAATCAATAGTCATATTCATTTTTATTTTTATTTTTATTTTTATACTTTTAAACTTTATTTAATTTCATATAACACTAATTAATTTTAAGATAAAATATTTTAATTCATAATTACTATTTGATAATAAATTGGTTGGGGGACCAAAATTTTAATACCTTCCCTCCAATACATTCGAAAATGCCAAAGATCAAATTTCCCTCTTAAAACTTCAAACAAATCAAATAACCACTCAACTCCATATCTTGTTCCCCTGAGTCCATTGCCTCCCACATAACACACACACCCCAATTTCATATTTCTAATTTCTTAATCCATTTTTTCCATCACCCTACCCTTTTCATTCTCCCTTCTTAACTCCATTTTCTAGTTTAATTTTTGTGTATATGACTTTTGCTAGTTAATTTTTTCTCTTGCAGGTTATACAAAATGAAGTGAATGTTTATTTTTTAAAATATAAAAACAATTCTCTATTATGTGAGTTTGATGATTCATAGTTTAATTATGTATAAGATTATTATTATTTTAGGTTGATGCGAGAATTGAGGTTGTTTCACCTTGAATAAAAGATTCAATTAGAACAACTCAAATCACCAAACAAATGCTATAGATTCTTTTTTATGGTTCTTTGAATGTATTTTGAAGGATTTGAAATTGTAATACTATTACTTTGATCGGACATGAATTTGAACTCTTCAAGTTTATTAATATGAATTTATTTAGTGAAGCTTGATTTGCATTAAATGTGTGTATTAGTAAAATTATTTATTCATATTATTTTGAAGATTTGATTTAAATTAAATTTTTACATGTATTGTTAAGAAGGTAATAATTTTGTAGAATTCACATATCAAATTAATTATGTAAAATTTGATCTCATTTAACGAAATTTTAAATCAATACAAATTTAATTTTTAAAATTTTGAGATCATATTGTGTAGGTTCTAAGCCATCACAAATTGATACTAAATAACCTCCATAAATTTAAAAGTCAAGTTGTGGAGGGTGTCGTGGAGGTTTATTAAAACCGTCATTATATGCTCATGGCAAGGCTAATTGTAGCATTTTTAAGAATCATCACAATTCAATTTGTGGAGTATCTAAACCGCCATAATTTGACAAAATAACCCCCCAGAAATTGACCATTTTCTTGTAGTGTTTACTGTGATGAAGTCGACAAGGTTTCATGTCAAAATTACAAGATGGGCATGCAAATCGGTATATGTGTTCCAACCAGATAAGATAAAAAGTCTTGAAAATCACTAATTGTCCACATAAAAGCTGCTCGCATTCTGAACATTTCATTTTTTGATGAATCAAAAGTTTCTACACCTTCACTCCATAACTCATTTAACTCCTTAATAAGAGGTGTAGGTATACATCTATATTATTTTCCACCATACGTGGACCCGACCTGGAATGATAATTTATAGGATAAAATTTGATTGTTTCATACATAATCAAGACGGAAGGTTATATGAAATTAAAATCACAGGCCAAATGCTATAATTAGTACTCATCACTTTAAAGGGATTGAAACCATCACTAGCTAGGTCTAATCAAACATTTCGAGCATCAAAAGCAAATTCAGGATGAGTTGTATCAAATCTCTTCCATGCCTCACCATCTCTATGATGCCTTATGATTTCATCTTTGTTATCACACACCGTATACCATCTCATAAGTTATGCCGTCTTAGAACACATGAATAATCTTTGAAATCTTGATTTTAATGAGAAGTAACGCAAAACTTTTGCAGGTCTCTTCTTTTTCTTCTTATCCATGGCAACCACTTTACTATTTGTGCTCTTTTTATCAAGCTTCCATCTAGAAGTGTGGCAATACTGGCATGTTTCCTCATCATATCATCTCACCAGTACAACAAGCAATCATTTGGACAAGCATCAATCTTGACATAATCAAGATATAATTTGTTGATAGTTTTCTTAGCCTCATAAAAAGAATCAGTAATCTTTGCAAATTTTAAGGCATCCTTGAGTAGATCTAGTATCATAGTCATTTCTTTGTCATTTAGCCCAGACAAATACTTTATGTGATATAATTTTAACAAAAACTCTAATTTGGAGTATTTGGACTCTTCATACAATTTTTGACTTCCATCGAGAAGCAACTCAAAATAAAAGGCTTTGTCATATGAAGTGGGTATATCATTTAACATTTCTTCTTCTCCCACTACTTACGATGAGTATACATCAATGTCCTTTTGCCTTAAGCCTTGAAATGCTTCACTAATAAACAATTCTACAGGATTTTCTGAAGGTATTGTATCCTGAATAACCTCTGTGCTTTTAGAATTTTGCAACACATTTGTTTTCCCATGCATAACACAATTGATATAATTTTGAGGAAATGGCTTCCAAATCAAATGATCAAATACAACATCTCTAGTCTGCCATTTTCCTTGAGGACATGGATATTTTATTCTATCTCTTATAGCTTCATTTTTAAATGCAAATTCTAAAAATTGGTTCAACCCAATCAAATATTCTTTTGTGGTACTTAGCATTCTAATCCAAAATTTATTCATTGAAAAAAAAGATTAGCAGACAATATTTCCTATAAGATTTTCATGAGAGAGTTACAAGATTAGAGACATATTTAACAATTTATAAGATAATGAAAAAAATAAAAAACTAATTATTACTGCCTAAAGAGAAATTAACACTGACAGAATTAAAGCTGATGCACCTTGAAACTATAAATAAATAAATAGAGTAAAATGTGCATTTTATTGTAAATAATGACCGGTCTACTCAGCTCAAAGTTGATCAATACTTCTCTTATTAGTCAAAATTTTATTTTCTCTTCCTTTGCAAGAAGCAGATTCTACTGTCACAACTAATGTCTTATTAAATTAAGCTTATTTACATATATGATCAATTATTATGAAGACTAGACATACTCAATCACATAATTCTAACATGGAGATATGTTTTGTTAAAACACCTTATATAATTTGTATCAAAATTGAAGTGCAGTCAAAACATAAGCATTTGATGTGGGCATATGCCTGATATTTAGATGAACTCCTCCACACTCTATGCAAGAGATTTTATACAATGTTTGGTAATTACAAGTCACTGCTTATTAGAAGACAAAAAGAAAATTTTGTAAGATATGTTTTTAATTCAAGAATTTCATTCAATATCTCTGTAATATTCACATAATTTATTTCTGTTCAGTCTATCTTCCTGCCAGTTACAGAGCACAGAATATAGCCACTTGTTTACAGTTTCCAGTAATGTACATGAGGACTTTTAACCTAAGTTACTTTGACTCTTTACTTTTTCTTATCTTTAAACACATATTGCATACCGATACTTTAACTGCATTGCGGAATGTTAAGTAATCTATGAGTTTAGTATTATCACTTGAGTTGTCTTATAGTCGTGTACTGATTATACACCCTTAATTAAATTCTTGAAATGAATTAGTTTTCTGCTGTAAGTCACAAAATATTGGATATGAAAGTTTAGCATACATAGTAAATTGGAGGCACTTCAATTTTGATACAAATTCTAGTACATCAGGCATTTTAACATAGAGATATGCTAGTAATCCCGTTTTAATATCCTTGTCGTTGACTCTATTGAAAAATACCCCTTTTAATTAAATATGATACACTAAAAAAATTAAATATTTTGAATTACTTCAACTTGTATTTTGAAGGAATGAAACAGGACATTGAGTCGAAAGAAAAACTTCTTGTTTGATCAGTCTCAAAGATGCGACAACAAACTAAATTTTCAATTGTTCTTTCTCCACTCTAATTGCACAAGGTCAAACAAATATATATGTTGTTAAAATATACTCCCCTCTTGTATAGGCTTAAATTTACATGTTATGAAGTGAATTGCATGTATAGACTTAATACTAAATTAAATATAGACATAATACTAGGTATAAAAATTGAATGAATTATTACTGGTAATAAGTATCTGAAGTGGATTATAAGCTGAGCAGTCCCCTTTCTAGATTGAATGTTAGTAATCCAAAATTAATGGCTAAACCACAAAAAAATAGAACAAAATAAACTTAATTATACACAAAATACATGTTCAAATTTGACAATTTGAAAATTTTCATTCACAATCAAATTTACCTAATTCTACCTCTATCATTTATACAAATAGCAAAAAGATGAACTTACCTAATGAATACAACTAGTAATTTGTACAAAACTTTTCGATTCGAAAGGTTGAGATGAAGAAATCCAAAAAGGGGAGAAAAGTTTACCTTAAATGTCTATTCCAACTCCGAATCTGATGAGATAGTTGAAACTTACATAATTGTGACTTGAAAATCTGCTCCAGTGATAAAGAAATGATTTAAAGGCCAAAACATAATTTCACTATTCCAACTCCGAATCTGATGAGATAGTTGAAACTTACATAATTGTGACTTGAAAATCTGCTCCAGTGATAAAGAAATGATGAAAAAATGATGGTACGAAGGAGAACAAAGGAGAGAGTGGAAAGGAGTGAAGTTTTTGTAAATAGCACTCTAGTCCTATTAGCATAGTGTTTTTAGTGTATTATAAGTTTTTTGAATATTAAAGCAGTGAATATTATCAAAGTGTCTAATAAGCAATGTATATTATAAGAAGTGAATCTCTAGACAAATATTATAATCTTTTTGAATTCAACTCTATTAGAGTATTTAATTGTGCAGGGGAAATTAACAAAGTGCGGTATTTAACGAATTAAAGTGTCGTATTTAATTACTGTAATTAACTAATTTAAAAATTAAAGTACAGAATTTAATTAAAATTTTGGTGTATAGTGTTTAATAGAGTGCACTATAAAAATAAAATATAAAATTATAAAGTTGTATCTTCTATTTTAAAATAATAACTTATATTTTCAGAAGGCGGGAGTTTTAATCCCCCGTTATTTCTCAGATTTTTCTCTTCTCGGATGACGGAGGTTGTAAACCCCCACTATTTAGTTTTATTTTTCTAACAACTACCAAACCCCCTTTATTTAATGTAATTTTGGGGGTTGTAGCTAACTCCGATTATTAAATCCCCACAATTTCAGCCTTTTTTTGTAGTGTATCACTTGAACACATAACATCATCTTATTGGTATTGAATTTAAATAGGATCCCAAATCATCTTGTGTCATGACCCGGACCTAGGGCCTATATGTGACACGGCGTATGGGAACTCGAGAGTCCCCAAACAAGCCTCAAGATATCAAAACTCGCATCATTGGTTCAGAAGCATAATCAACAATCAACACATAGTTCTAAGGGATGAAAAAGTAGGACTAAGGCTATGGGGCACCATGGGGAAGGGTTAACATGACTTCACATAAGACATAACACGTAAATAATAAGGGGCGGGTACGTAGGACTCACACTATGGAGCAATTCAGGACTTAGGATCTTTCCATCAACATAAGGTCAAGTCACATATCAATACTCCAAGATAACCAAATACATAACATGGACTTAATCATAACTCATAGTATATATCGTAAAGAAGTTTACAAGGTGTCCAACAATACCTCAACATAGATGGGTCGGGGGCCAAGACATACCCCGGGCTCACCCTCAAGTACAAAAAGATGAAAGAGGTAGCATAGATAGATGGATAATGGTTCGTCCTTGAAAGATAGGACTCACCACTATAAGCAAAATCGGNGACATTGGAATGAGGTGAAACCAAGTGCGTTGCGAAGCTAAATCAAAGGGTGATAATGGTTCGTCCTTGAAAGATAGGACTCACCACTATAAGCAAAATCGGAATCCAAGCTAAGCACGAATGATGGATGATCAGGGTCCTCGGTCCCTACATGGTAAAATCATGTAGGCAAGAGTATGCGTTAGTACGTTTGAATGTACTAAGTATGCGGGGTGCAATGCATATAACGTACCAAAACCTGCATATCAAGGTTAGATGACAAGGGCGCATAATATAGAAAGAATTAATATCAAGGAAAGTAATATAACAAGATGCTATGAAGTTCAAATGTATGTGACTTACCAAACCTGCATATCAAGGTTAGATGACTAGGGTGCATAATATAGAAAGAATTAATATCAAGCAAAGTAATATAACAAGTTTCTATGAAGTTCATGATGCATAAAATGCAAATGATACTCATATACAATGGGGATGTGACCTTAACTGACATTAGAAAGACCAAGCGAGCTATTACTTAGAATCCCAATGAAATCCCCTCATTGGTAAAGAGGTGGTCTACTTGCCAAGGGTAGACCATACTTCACCTTACGGGACAACTCCCATTTTGCATGAAGTAACCTTCCTTATGGGACAACTCCTATTTTCATTTCAAACATATCATATTATATCATTTCTTCTCCTTACGAGACAACTCCCCACAAATCAAATCAAAATATTTCTTCTCCTTACGGGACAACTCCCATTTCGGAGACATCTTTTCTTACGAGATAACTTCCATTTTGAAAAGGAAACCTATGCTAGGCACATAGTTCAAGAAAAGAGAGCAAACCCTCCATCCGTCGGTGCTAAGTCGTCATCCCACAAGAATACATACATATATATGTATGTATATATATACATATATATACACACATACATACATACTTTCAAACGACATAAATCATTTTTGAAACTATTTCAATGCATTCTTAGGCTTAAAGGCCAAAACATAATTTCATAATCTATATACTCGTGCAGAGGAATAGTCCATTCATATACAAAATGGTGCAAGCACCCAAAATTCTCAAAGAGCCAAAATCAAAGAAATATAAGTTATTAAAATCATACCATAAAACAAAATTGGGCTTAACTCATAACATAATTTCTCAAAATAATCCATGTACATGAATGCATATGCTATGAACAATGAAAGAATGACATGGGTAATTAAAGATAAATCTAAAATCAATTTATATATGAAATTGAAGTGAAATCATAATTAAATCCATATTTAAATTTATAGGGTAATCACCCATGTATAAATAATTCTTAAAGGGGACATGCATGCTTAAAATTTCGTAAACCCCAAAGTAGATCCTCATATAATATTTAAATCACATTAAAATCATCAAATAAACACTACTCATGCATCAATAGAATTTTAGCAATCATAATATTCAAAACTCCAAATTAATGTAAGCAATATCCATGCAGATTTTCTTAAAAATAATTTTAGGTCTCCTTGATTGGAAGGAATCAAGGATCANGAATCAAGGATCAACCCACATACCTTAGACTTTAAGTTCCTTGAAATCGAGTTGAGAAAGAATGGAAGCTTGGAAGTGGGTCTTGGAATCTAAACTTATTCTTAAGTTTCCTTGAATTTGTATTGGGGTCTTGATGGAAGATCTTGAGAGAACTGAAAGTATATTTGAGATGAGAGTAATGAGTTTTGATCCTTTGGAATAGGGTTTAGGTCTTTTGGTGAGGTTAAGATGATATTGGAAGTCTAAAAAGGTCATTGGAGTAATTAAAATTTAGGAAAATGTCATTAGTGAACGGATGGAAAATTTGACAAAGTATCATCTCACTGGAGACTTGACTAGTCGTGTGGCACTCCACGGGTGGTGTGGAGTGCCCGTGGAACAAGACTTAGCCTCAAAATTCGAATTGGAACACTCGGAAGAAAGTTAGCATTGTTATCACTTTGACGGACCACTTCACGGGCCGTGTTGTGCTTCGCGGTTCGTGTAGTGGTCCGTTGCACCACGCTTGAACAAGAAAATATTGCCAGGCCACCCCACGTCCAGTGGCACGAGCCATCAGACCCTACACATCCCTTTAAAGGGCTCGTGGCACCACACTTAGCCAAAATGCATCCCATGCCCATCAAGCCTCCTTTGAATACACCTCCACAACCCTCTACACGGTCAGTGGCATGCCATATGGACTGTGCCACTAGCCGTATCACCTTCCTTAGGCCAAAAATGGCCTTTTCCAACCCCAAGCCATCTAAATGGCCGTCACACACCTCATTGGTCGTCAAGTTGTCCGTGTGACATCACTGCACGGGAGGGTCTCACGAAAAACGATCATAACTCCTTTATCTGACATTGGAATGAGGTGAAACCAAGTGCGTTGCGAAGCTAAATCAAAGGGTTTTCCATTCCTTAGGCCAAAAATGTCCTTTCCCATCCCCAAGACACCCAAACGGTTAGTCCAATGTCACACTACCCGTTAAATTGATCACTGCACAGGAGGGTCTTATAAAAATGGTCATAACGCCTTCATCTGACCTCAGAATGAGGTGAAACCAAGTGCGTTGGAAATCTAACTCAAAGGGCTTTCATTTGAATTGTCATGGGTTACCCAATTCTAAGTGTGCTAAAAGTTATGCTCCTTTAAAGTTGACCCTTCTACCGGCACTTGTGTAGAACTTAGCCAACGGAAATCCTTTTGAACATGGCTTAACATAGGGGGCCCATGACGGTCTTAAACGACATACATAAGCTTGGGCATATGGGAACCCGAGAGTCCCAAAACAAGCCTCAAGATACCAAAACTCGCATAATTGGTTCAGAAGCATAATCAACAATCAACACATAGTTCTAAAAATTCTGGGTCCTTACATCATCTCCCTTTTGGGAACATTCATCCCTGAATGTGCGAGAACAAGGCTTGAATTAGAACGTGAAACTTACAAACACAAGGTATAATGCATAATTCATCATTCGAAAATCATAAAGTCATTAAATCCCAAATCATAACATATTCAAATCTTTTAAAACATCATAAAATAAATTATTTTCATGCATATATATGCATGTCATGTCATGAGACTCAAGAGCGAAAGAATTAGGACCATTGAAAATGGGAAGAGCATAATATCATAGGTTTGAGTAGATTGGAAAGGATGGAGGTGTCGTTGCATCATACTTAATCCCACTTCCCACGTAACACTCTCCACAAGTTGACCCCTACAACGCACCTAACCAAATCCGCATCCTTGTTGCGAAGCTGCCTTATTTATCTATCTAAGATTTCCATCGAAATTTCCTCATAAGTCAAGTTCGCCCCAAGCTCAACACCTTCCTAAGGTGCCATAACACAAGTATCACCAACTAACTCCCTCAACTTAGACACATAGGAAACTGAATGAATAGAACTCAAATTCGAAGGCGAATCCAATCTATTAGCCATATTCCCAAATTGCTCAATAATCTCACAAGGACCTACATACCAAGAACATAACTTGCTCTCCTTTTATCCTCCGGATAAACCTTTTGAGGACCTCGAACAACCTCCAACCTTTCTTGATCAATTTCACTCTTTCCATAGTCCCCAACACTAAATCCGAGCCTATAGGCATCATTTTATGTCACTCAAATTACCTCACGTCTGGAACACACAGCCGACCTTGGTACCAAAGCACACCATCTCTCCCTTAGGGAAAAACCCCTATATTCTCCTAGGCAACCAATCTGCCCCAAAATTCACATCAAGGCCAAACATCTCAAGTTTCACAAGATCACACGGGAAGACATTCCGCAACACCAAAAATAGGACAACCACAATAACTCTATGTGAAACAACAGATTCACCTATGAGAGCAATAACTGAGAATGGGGTCCCTCAAGATCTCGGGACTCAAACCTAACATAATAGCCAACCGAGGAATCACAAAAGACAAATTCGCACCCGGCCAAGCAAGACATAGGCATCAAATTTAAAGACTTTCAACGTACCAGTAGTAACATCTGGGGTCTCCTCCACCTCCCAACAAGCATGAAAAGCATAGAACCTGTTGTTCCTCAGAGCACCTCCTTGAGAAGCTCTTGGTTGGCCTGGAGCACCCCAAGCCACTTGATCCTTCCACTCTTGAGCAGCTCTAGGACAATCGGCAATTTTATGACCCTTGTCACCACATCCATAGCGGGCGCCCGGACTCTTCCGACAACCACCCATGAGATGCTTCCTACACTTGGGACACAGAGGATACCCTGGTCCACCACCAACGGGTGCCTTAGGAGGAGACACCTTAGCATTAGCAACCCGATCACTCAAATCTTAGCCCTGTTGAAAGCGAACAAAATCACCACCCCGAGAGCCGGAGAACCCACCATCAAAATAGGCCCTCTAGCATTATGAACTCTCTTCTCCTTGAGTTTCTCCCCTTTGATTTGTTCGGCATAAACCATAAGTCTAGAGATATCCACACCCCGATTAAGCATGGTTGTACGACATTCACTATTAGAGATATGCTCATCTATATGCCTTTGTGGGGCTTAACCCTCATAAGTCGGGGATACTCTGGCGGGTCTACCACGAGGCATCTTCTATAATAGAGTAAAGCTACCATCAAGATAAAAAATCTAAACTAACTATTCACAGCACGACATAAGACATGAAGAAGTGAGACAATTCCTAGAACGTCGTCGTAGCTGCCCACTCATAGGCGTTATGCACTTCACACCCATGATTAGGACTCTCCTTGACGTGGCATGTTGGACTCTGTGGATCATAACAAACCTAGGGCTCTGATACTATCTTTGTCATGACCTAGACCTAGGACCTAGATGTGACACGGCATATGGGAACCCGAGAGTCCCAAAACAAGCCTCAAGATACCAAAACTCACATCATC
>DF367368.1:1119-19818 GCA_000787875.1 Solanum virginianum | reverse complement strand
CATAACAGAACTCCCTAAATTGTGGAGAATCATTGCAATGCAACGACAACGAGGTTGGGTCGTGACAAGAAAAACACCAAACCAAGCCCTCTTCTTCCTTTTTCTTTCTCCTCTAACAGCCACCAAATAATACCTTAACGAAACCACCCCTGTTTACAGTTTTTCCGTCGAGAACCCACCCCCAAACAACACTACTTCCAATCACAATGGCAGCACCACGAGCCACCTTCGAACCACCATCGTCGCCCAAAACCGCACCAGCAACAGCCCCAAAACCTCCATGAAACGTCGCCAAAATAACCCAAAATCCAACCATAACTACCCCAAAATAGTCCACAAAGTCACACCCATTTCCACCTATTTCAGCCACAAAATCATACTCAAAGCCCCCCAATTTAGTCTGCATAACCCCCATGAAAACCCACTCAAAAACACACCAAAACCCTGACCAACAACAACCATAAAATAGCCCTAAAACCCTCTTTATTTTTCCTTTTATTCCAGTAAACAAATCTCTCCCTTTGTCCCCAAAACCCCATCGATAAATCCTCCAAAGAAGCAACACCAAAGCCGAAACTTGTCTTCCAATTTCAACGCCGTCCAAGCCTGCCAAGTCTGCTGGTGGCAAGAAAAAGAACAAGAAAAAGCAGCAGCTGCAAAAAGCACCCAGATCCAACAATTTCGACGGACGCCCTTCCCTTTCCGAGCTCCATTCTAGCAACCAGATTTTTATTTTACTCTTAACTATCTATTCATGTTTATATCTATTCCATTCTTGTTCTAACTAGTTTGTATTTGGGTTGCTAGCTTGCTGCATTTGTTATAGTTTTTATTATTATTATTATTATTATTATTATTATTATTATTATTTATTCATTGTGTACATTTTGTTGAGATTTATTTTTCATTATAGTTTATTATTTGTTAGTCGCTCATTTCTCATTTCTGTTTCGTTTCCTTCCCTTTTTGTCATATCTAGTCATTTCTTCTTCTGGGTTTTGAGATGAGGGTTCCCAGGAAACAGTCTCTCCACTTCTATGAGGTAGTGGTAAGGTCTGCATACACTCTACCCTCCCCAGACCCCACTTGTGGGATTTCACTGGGTATGTTGTTATTGTTGTTGTATAGTTTATTATTTGTTTGCTACAGTTATCTAATACTTCTATTGTTTTATTTATGTGTTTGCTTCAATCATCTAGTATTATTCCATCTATTATTATAGGTGACTGATTACTATTGATTGTTGTTTGGGATTTTAGTTGTATCCAATCTTTTTTCTCTAATTTTCAATAGCTATACTAGTCATCACTTAGATATTATTTGGATGTTACATATTGTTTCATATTTCATTATTTTTATATTGTTTATTAAACCTAGCTGATGAAAAATCTATTCGTCGAATTTCGAGACCTCTCTATTCAAAAAAACAGAAAAAAGTTAGTTTAATTTCATATTTATTACATGCTAAAACTCAAGTTTTCTAGTTTAAGTTCATTATTTGCTAAACTTGGCCAATGACAACTTTTTCGTCGGTTTGGAGGCCTTCTCATTTAAGAAAGACAGAAAATTTTAGTTATATTCCATATTTATTACATGTTAAAATTCGACAAATTTTAGTTTAAGTTCGCATATATACTTTGTTTGTTAAATTAGCCAATGATGAATCTATCCATCAGATTTCGAGGCCTCTCCATTAAAAAGATATAACAATTTTAGTTTATTCTTTATTTATTCATTATTGTGTATATTATTAACGTTCGATAAATACTAGGACGTTCCTCATATCATTGTATTTCATTGTTTATGTATATTTTGTGATTATAATACTTATATTATATTGTGTATCTCCACCTCAATTTGAAAAAAAATGTGTTTAGCCGGGACCCACAGTTGTGGATTCTGAAGAGTGCTAATACCTTCTCTTCGGAATAACTTGAACTCTTGGAATTTTTTGGTTCGTAGACTATTTTGTAAATAATTAATCGGTTTCCTAATTATCCTTAAAATTAGGTGGTGATTCAAAAATCAAATTATTTTTTCTAAAGTATTGATCAGAGAAACCATACTCTAATTCAGCTGCTGCTATCATTTGAGCGATGGTGCTAGCATACTGCACAGCTGTGTGCTCTGAAGTGTATTTATCAGAGAGGCCATACTCTGAAAAATTTGGTTCAAAGTGCACAAAATGACCTGGTAATGATCTTTTTCCAACAGCATCATTCCATATGTCGAAGAATTCACCCATAAGTTGGCATGATGTTTTCCATGAGGAAATAGGAAGATAATCCATCTATAAAAGAAACAAACATATTGTGAGGCCAACATGCTCATAACAGAACTCCCTAAATTGTGGAGAATCATTGCAATGCAACGACAACGTGGAGACAAGCACTGGAAAGTTGAACACTCCAAGTTAAAATATAATATGATCAGAAGAAACACAGAAACTTTTAAAGGAAAAATCCCCGTACTCCTGCTCAGACAGTTGATGCTACAACTCAAGAGGTCTGGAGACAACATGAATGAGATTTAAATTTCAGGAGACTAATGACCAGGAAATGAAGAATACGAAGAATCAATTTTGAAACTGTAATAAGACTACATAAATGACTTGTAATAACTTTCTAAAATTAGTATTTGATAGGTGGAGAGGCATATAATTATGGTTGATTAATTGTATTGTATTCAATTTTGTAATTGGCATTTATTTGAACGTTTGTTTACATTTCTTTGTACAAAATGTTAAAGAAGTAGTTTTTCATTGAAAAATAAAAAAGATCAACCATATTATATTTTAAAAAATTATAAATGGCATCATAAAAAAGTATATTAGTAGAGTGTCATGATCTTATATTCTTATGCATGAATCTTTATTTTACATTCAAAGATTAAGAGAAAGAGTGTATAACAAAAAAATATCTAATTATTTCTTGTACGTAGAATGGTGTCTCCTTCTAGCTAATCAGGTCATTAACATTTGTTCTTCCTCCAAGAAAGTGAAAGAAATGCTTCATTCATTCCTAAAGAAATTGGCCCCATTTGTCATCATCAAAACTGTACAAGTGCACCGGCCAGAACCTAACAAATTCCCCCTTTTCTATGATGGCAAACACGGTAACTGCTTCTGCTGTAATCCCATCATTCCTCTTTTGACATATTAAAAAGAAATCAGGTGGACCTGTAAAAAATTGATAAACAGGATAAACAAGCACAAGGGCCTAAACCGCAACAGGCACAACATCAAAAACTAAGGATATTAGCTATCCACACAGAGCAAGTAATATAGCACAAGAAAAACCGTTCATAGAAATATACAGCAAAAATAGGGTGGCTTCAAGCCCACTACTATCGACAGCTTTGCCAAAATATATGGATGAGAACAAAACCAAAGGAGATTGTTTGGAGCCAACAAAAATAATTGAGTAGGGGCAGAGAGGGTAGGAGAGCCTAGCATCCTAAGGAGGGTGTCCACCTAGGTATTATGGCCCTGCTGCTAACTAATGAGTTGATCTTTCAGACGTCCCACTTCAGCCTGGGACTCCTCTAGCTTTCCAGTCAAGTCCTCAACTTGTGCTTGGAGGCGAACCTGCTCTGCATGGGTAGCATGAAGATCAAGCATCATCTGCGATATCATACTAGTAGCCTTGGGAGGCACAATATTAGCAACAAAGACATGTAAACACCAACACTCTTGTGCAGTCATTCTGTCGATCATGTCCTTAGTCAAGGAATGACCTGACCAACTGGGACCTAGAACTCCTTGAACACGTAGAATAGAAAATTCTCAAAAGTAAGATGATGAGGGGCCTGAGTAGGATCAACAATGTGGGCCATATGCCAAATCATAAAAGTGGGCTAGTCGATTAATTCCTCGAGGTCAATGCATAGGCTAGACCCGTGTCCTTATAGGTTGCCTCATGCCTACATTCCTTATGTGGCAAAATACCCTTATGAACTAATTCAAATAACAACTTTAGAAATAAGGGCATCACACTCTTTAGAACTTTGCGCGGAGTGTCAATGACCCACCCCTGAGTGAAGGTAGAGGTAAGAACATAGTCCTCATCCTTATCCTAGATATACTCTGCCAAGACAACAGATGGAATCTGCAAAATCTTTCCCAAATGCACCTTATCAAAAACTAGTTGCACCCTATGAACTTTTGAAGTGACCACATTACCTTCCAAAACAGACAAATTAGTGTAGAACTCCACAACCTCCTCCTCGTACACCAAAAGTTTCGTGTTTAGAAATAGATGCAACTAATTTTGTGCATTAAGTTTAGCGCACAACTTTTCAATGTATGGAAATTGATGAACCTCTTGGTGTATAGCCTGACCCCTCAGAACCACTTTAGCAGCAAAATACCTTTCCTTCCCAATAGTTAAAAAGCTAGCCTCATGCTTGTTACGAGTAGGGGTAGTCTGCAGAGACAAGAGAACCTGGTATAGGGGACCCCACTGGTGAAGAATCAACATGAACAGGAGATGAAGGGGTAACAAGTTCCTTACCTTTGCGAAGAAGTTTTCGACTAGTGCTTGTCGAAATAGAGGCAAAAGCATACTACTTGCTTTGAGTTATGTTCTCCCTAAGATGACTCAAGGATGGAATAGAGGAAGGATCCCTAGTCGTAGGACTTTGAACAGGGCATCGACGAACAGGCACAGAAAGAAAGTTATCATCGGAGTCGGTCTTATCTTGATCAGGCAGAGGAAGAGTGGCAAGGGGGACGAGAGACACAGACCTAGGAAGCGGTGGTATATTGCCATAGGTAAAAGAAGAGGGGAAAGACTCTTTCTTTGGAATAAGAAGATCAATCGATATTCAATAGGGTTTTGGCATATCAAGTGGTGAACGTTAGTGTAATGGGAAAGGTCGGGAGACAAAGAAAGTGTGAAGGTGAGTTGGGTAGTGGTGGCAGTGGAAGGAGGTGGTGATGGGTTTTCATGGGAGGTGGCTCTGGGTGATGGTGGGGGTGACTGGAAGTACGCCGATGAGGGAGAGGAGGGATGTTCCCCCTGAGATAGGTCCTAATGTGGCGAAGGCATCATGGCATTTGAGTTAGTGTCAGAGCAACAAGCGAGGATGGACATAGCATTTCAATTTTCTTGACTAGAATATTCTTTCTCAAAAAAAAAAAAGGTTTTCTTGGAAAGGAAGTGAGAAATATTTAGGGGGAATGGATGTTTTTAAATGAGGCCTGGGGAACATAAAGCTATAATAATGAATGATTAATGTAACACTTCTGACTTTGTGCATAGCAACTGTTAAAATCCTAAGGAAGGTTATCATTGATGTGCAGAGATGTAGGGGTTCCTGCTAAAACAAAAGTCTACAAGGAAGGATCCATACTATCTTTCGATTATAACATGTATAAATCATGACTATCCTATATATGTGGTGAGAGAAGTGTACTTGTTCTACTGATGAAGAAAATAACAAAGTGTAACTACAACTATATGCCGCCTGCGATAGATACTAAGGGTAATATCATTAGTTCCCCATGAAAAAGTCATGGAGATTCCTGTAGAC
Source organism: Solanum virginianum (assembly GCA_000787875.1). NCBI lineage: Eukaryota > Viridiplantae > Streptophyta > Magnoliopsida > Solanales > Solanaceae > Solanum > Solanum virginianum. The sequence continues at coordinate 14,286 of DF367368.1, read as the reverse complement.
TATGTATCTGTATATACAAACTATCAGATTCTACACTCAATCTAAATAACATGAAGAGGAAAGGGATCAGGTCCTCCTGGTTAGGCCCAGTGAAGACGATTTTTCTCAAAGTGATCTTTGGCCAAAGCCTTGGTGAAAATGTCAGCAACCTGATCCTCTATTTTGCAAAACACCATCTCGATGAACCCCTTTTAAACATTATCCCATAGAAAGTGATGTCGAACATCAATATGCTTGGTTCTCTTATGATGCACCAGGTTCTTCGCGATGTTTACTGTACTCATATTATTACACATGATGGGAATGCATGTAAAAACTACACCAAAGTCTATGAGTTGCTACTTTATCCATAAAAGTTGAGCACAACATGATGTGGCAGCCATATACTCAGCTTCAGCAGTCTAGAGGGCAACTGAATTTTGCTTCTTAGTGGCCCAAGAAACAAGGCAAGGTCCTAGAAAGTAAGCCATTCTAGATGTGATTTTTCTATCAATCAGGTATCTAATGTAGTCAACATCGATAAATCCAACAAGTTTGAGTGAAGAACTTGTAGGGTACCAAAGACCCAAGTCTATGGTCCCTTTCAGATATCACAGAATCCACTTCACAACTTCAAGGTGTGACTCCTTGGGTGCTGATTGGAACCTGGCACACATACGCACATTGAACACAATGTTAGGTCTACTAGCAATCAGGTACAGAAGTAACCCGATCATTTCTCTATACTTGGTGGCATCCACACTAATACCTCCCTTATCTCTGTCCAGTTTTGTATTGGTCGCCATTGGGGTGTCACTGTCAAGCATCCCAAACTTTTCAAGCAACTCCTTGATGTATTTTTGTTGATGAATAGAGATGCCTGCCAACGTCTGATTGATTTGAAGGCCCAAAAAGAAATTTAGTTCTCCCATCATACTCATCTCAAATTCACTACCCATAAGTTTTGCAAAGTCTGCACCAATTACTTCATTTGTTCCTCCAAAGATAATGTCATCAACATAGACCTATACTATAAGCACCTGAGCCCTTTTCTTCCTCAGAAATAGTGATTATCTATCTTACCCTTGAACTAACCATGACTTAAAAGGAACCTGGACAACCTATCATACCATGCGCGTAGATCTTACTTCAGCCCTTACAAAGCCTTATCCAACTTGTACACATAATTAGGGTGCTAATGGCTTTCAAAAGTTGGAGGATATTTAAATACATCTCTTCTTACAGGTGCCCATTTAAAAATGCACTCTTGATATCCATCTGATACAACTTGAATTCCATATAGGTTGTAAAGGCAATGAGCATTCTGATTGATTCAATGCATGCCATAGGAGTGAATGTCTCATCGTGTTGATTTCTTTTTCCTGGTTATATCCCTGAACTACCAATCTAGCTTTATTTCTGGTGATACTGCCTTGTTCAACCAGCTTGTTTCTGAAGACCCATTTAGTTTCGATTATGGACTGATGTTCTAGAGAGGGTATTAGGTGCCACACCTTGTTTCGTTCAAATTGGATTGATTCTTCCTGCATAGCCGATATCCATTCTTCATCCAACAATGTATCTTTAACATTTTTAGGTTCCACAAGGGAAACATACACAGAGAAAGCACACATGTTTCTAAGCTTTGATCCGGTAGATATCCCTAAGTCCAGAGGGGTTAACAGATTTTCAAGAGAGTGTGAGCTCTTATGCTTCCAGTTATGTCCTGGATCCTCGGGAGTAGGATTATTACTTGTAGTGCCTAAGGAACTAACTTCAGTAGGCTGAGATATTCTAAATGTGCCATCTCTATTTAGAGGGATAGCCTCAGAAGGTGTTTTTCTCTCCACATTACCTTGAGCTGGGGGGACCAGCTCTACTTATCTGCTTCATGTTATCCTCATCATCTGACTCTTTCCTATTGTCAGTTGCTCCTGGCATATGTACCTATTCCTGCAAAACTTTCTCTGTCATGGAACTGGCCTCATCAAATATAATATGTGCATTTTCTTCCACACATCTAGTTCTTTTATTATACTCCTTGTAGTCTATGCTGTGAGAGGAGTAACTAATAAAAATTCCCTCATCACTTTTGGTATTGAACTTTCCTAGAGCTTCCTTTCCATTGTTGTGTACATAACATACACGAACCAAAGGAGTGAAGATGGACTAGGTTTAATTTACTTTCTTTTAGTAACTCATAGGGAGTTTTGTTCAAGATAGGTCTAATTATGTGTCAGTTAATGAGATAGCAGGAAATATTCACTACCTCAGCCCAAATGCTCTGAGGAAGATCACTAGCTATCAACATAGTTCTATCCATATCTTCCAAAGTTCTATTCTTTCTTTCCACAACCCTATTTTGCTGAGGAGTTCTGGGGGCTGAGAAGTTGTGAGTCACACTATTTTCAATGCAAAACATGAGGAACCTAGAGTTCTCAAATTTTGTACCACGGTCTGTTCTCAAGCTCATCAGATGGCCGTTTAGATTGTTTTGTACCATTTTAGCATACACGACAAACACATCAAAAGTTTCATCCTTAGATTTTAGAAAGAAGGTCCATGTGAATCATGAGGAATCATCTACAAGTATGGATACATACTTGTTCCCACCTCTGGTTTGATCTTTCATAGGGCCCCAAAGATCTATGCGAACTAGTTCCAGAGGTTTGTTAGTGCTGACTAGTCCCACTGGTTGAAAGCTTCTCGTGACATGTTTATGTTGAGCACATGCTCTATACACTTGATCTTCACTAATTTTTCCCTTAAGCAGTCCTAGAAACAGCTCTTTTAAGATCAGTTTGTTGATTGTAGAAAAGCTAGCATGTTCTAACCTTTTGTACCAAAGTGACAATGCATCATTCATAACACTCAAGCACTTCATCTCAGGTTGATAAGGTCCATTGATGTCAACCTTGCACATGTTCTTGTTTCTCTTCCCCCTAAGTATGAGCCTCTTAGAGACAACATTAGTCACTTTGCATTCTGAGGCCATGAAAGGTACATCATTTCCTTTATCACACATTTGAGAGACACTCAGCAGATTGTGTTTTAGTCCCTCCACATAGTACACATTCTCAATACATTAGGACATGGGATGGTCCCACCTTTCCAATACCTTTAATTACACATTGTTTTCCATTTCTAAAGCCAATATTTCTACCTTGAAAGTCACTCAATAAAAGAAAGTTGTGTTTGTCTCCTATCATGTATCTAAAGTATGCGTTGTCTAAGTACCACTTCTTTTGTTTTCCTTCTAATAGTTTCTGCATAATTAACATAGGTGAGATTTGGGTACCCAAATCCACTTGTCCCTTTTGATTGTAAAAAGAGTGAATAAGATCCCTTTTTACCCAGGCAAGAAGATCATTCTTAATCTTTTTAGTCCTGATGGTTCTAAAAGAGTATCTACTTCCATTATTAGACTAGTTAAATCTAGGTGGATATCTTCTGCCTGACTAGTACTTATTAATTCGAGGAGGATATTTTCTTCCTGCCCTATTTCTATTGCTCCTAAGAGGATACTTTTGTCATGTTCCCCTTGTTTGTCTACCCTTTTCATAATTCATGTTGATGCAGGAGATACTGCTGTCAGGAGCCTTGGAGTTTTTATTGCAATTATCTCTCAGATGACCAGTTATCCTACATAAGGTGCCAAGGACTCTATGATCTATTGCATGATCCTTGGGTTCTTTGATTTTGAATCGGATCCCATACTTGGTGGTAGATTGACCTTACTGCATATCATCTAGCAATGCAGACGACTTGGTCCACTTCATATTATGCTCTAATTTAGCTTTGGTTTGGTCCAGTTCTTTTTGAAGGACCTTATTATTAGACATGATACCTAGCTCATCCCTTAGTTTCTTATCCTTTTTTTTCCAGGTCTGATTGGGTCTGACTCATAACGTTTTTCTCCTTTCTAGAGCACTTAAGACTATCATTTTCCACCAGTAGTTTTTGATTGACATTCTCAAGATCAACATTCTCCATTATCAACTGAGCATAATCCTCCAGAAGAAGGCCCTTAGAGTCACAAATGGTAACAAAGGCTTCAATCAGGACTTGTCATAGAAACTCAAGCCTTTTTTCTCAGTACAAGTGAATATTAGCTTTAACTTGTTCAAAACGTACCTTGGCGTCTAATAGTGCACTATCATATGATCATGAGAATCTGCTCCTGCCATTAGTGTCAGATTCACCTGCTTGATGTCAACCTTGTTAGCCTTAAGATCAGATAATGTAGTTACTTGTTCCTTGCCACTTTCATCGTCAGATTCCTCTATAGCAATAAGAGCAAGGAAATCATATTTCTCAGGTTCCTCAATAGCTATGAGAGATTGGTTTTCAGGTATCTCACCATCAGATTCTTCACTAGAGTTACTAGCCAGTGCAACTATGGCTCTTTACACTAAGAGATCCGCTTACTGATTTGTCATCCTCCTATCCTTGCAAACATATGGTTCGGCCCTGGTTTCCTTGGGTTTCTCTAAGACATTCTTCTTGTACTCAAATGCCCAGAGTGGGTAGAACTTGATGAAGTGGTCAGGACTTCCACACTTATGGCATAGTTGTTCCCTCAGGACCAATGCCACACAATAGGATCTTCTTCGCCTTCGTACTTTTCTGATAGCAATCTTCTCAGCATTATTCCACTCACTGCGTTCCTTGAATACTCATAGAGCACATGAGGTTGAACCATCAATCATGGGAATGGTTGGTCCGTTGACTACAATATTTCAGAGATCAGGGTGTTCCCCCTCAATTTGATTCATCATTCGAGTTTTCCACCATCCGTAGTAGTGTCCATCATACAGTGGAGGATTAGACTGAGAAGTTCCTTCTTGTGTTGTGGGAAGGGCCGCCATTATCTTTTCTAGGTTGTTAGCCTTGTTTCAAACAGACCTTTTCTACTACCAATTGTAAAGATTTGTACCACTGCGCTACTATTCAACCTAGTTCAATAAGCAAAACCAACACACACAAAAAAGAAGTAAAGATAACAGGCAACTTATAGTGGAAAAACTCCTTGCTCATGGGAGAAACCACCACTACCTACACTAGTTGGATTTCAACAATTTCACTTACTTTAAACGAGCAAATTCAACTTACAACTCACTCTTTAAACTTAACTATTGAGAGTCAAACCCACTCTAAAATACAACTCACTCAAAAAAAACAACTTCTTATAATATTTGTCCCTAAACAAAGATTCTAAGAAGATTGTCAAAGAGACTTGAACAATTAAGAAAACCTAACGCTAGATCTTGCTTGAGTGCTCTCGCCAAGTGCCCGTGCTCTTGCTTGAATGTTGTCATAATTTTTTCGATGCAAAAGCTATATGTCTTAGGGTTTAAGATTGTATTTATATTAAACCCTAGAGACCTTCCAATATGACTCCTTCGTTGAGTAGGGCACGCACTTCTTTTACTCAAAAGACTCCTTTTCCTGATTACCTTCCTTTTTGGAGTTCCTTCTCTGATTTGGTTTCCTTATAAAGTAATCCATCTTCAATTAGGACTGTGCCTTCCATCCACCGGTGTAGCTCCGGGAACCTGGCTCTGTTTGTCATCATCAAAACCATGCAAGTGGATCTGCCAGAACCTAACATACAGACTTTAGTATGCTAGTCTGGTCTACAGGGATCTACGCCTCTCAAGTTACACTTGACATCAATATAGCTATCTACAAATCATAATAAGTGTGGGTGTATGACATTATCAGCCTAAGCTTAGACTAAGGCCCAAAAATAAAAACAACAAGGCATAATGCGATAAAAGTGAATACAACAGTTACAAGAATGTTGAGAATGTCAAATAATTGTTGTCAGTTCCAAATAAGCAAAAGTACAATAGACAGTCAGTATATGATTGAAAATCAATATCTGACCCCCACCCAATAATGCAATTGTAAGTGGATAAACTAGCTACACGTGCCCATAACATGTAACCAATGCTAAACAATCGTCAATGGTAGCTAATGTAAGCATACTCCTAGGGACTTTAACACCTTTCCATGCTTCCCAATGAGTCAATTCCAAATAGAATTCGTTTATTATACTAAATCTAAGAGATGGGAGACCGTAGCTTTCCCGTATGTCGGTTTTGTGCATCTCTGATTACTCTAGTGGTGCTTTTCCTTTCGAGGAAATTTGAGAGTGTTGTCTAACTATAAAGAATAGAATCATAGCGTCAATACGGTCATTTTGACATTAAAATCATCGAAGATGGGCTTCAATCAAATTTCGAGCCAAAAAAAGGGTCCGCACCAAACTCTCAAACTAAAACCCATATAATAATCTCCACATTTCCTTGAGCTCATACCTCAAATTCTAGTTCAACCCGAGGTCTAAAACCATATAAAATAGCTATATAATGAAAAATATTTTTTCATTATTTAATGAGAATTTTTGTTTCAAATGAAGCTCAATCGGTCTATTATGACATTATAACAATGTGTGCCTCGAGAAAACACACAAAATAGATCCAAAATTCACAAAAATTTAACTCAAAATAGATAAGAAATCACATAATTAAATTGTCAAAAAAATATACCCATTATACAACAGCAAAACATGGAATTTTTCCACAAACGACATTGCAAAATGGATTTTCAACAGAAACCAAAACCAAAATCCTTGTAATCTAACTCAAAATGCTCCTAGCCTTACTTGGCCATTCTAGAGCTGATGCAACAGTCCAAATTTTGTTTTGAGACCATTTACCCAAAGTTTTCTGCTAAATAGTTTTCAACTTTGATCTCACCTACAATAAAGAAAATTGTACATCTTTCAAACGAGCGATCAAAAATCGAACAATTACTGTCAGCAAATCATAAATGACTTGGGGTCACAATAGTTAAGCTCTAATAGGTGGAAAATATCTAAAAAAGCATAAATGACCAGGAGTGTCGTTACATGATGCTCTATAAATTTCATTTAATTCTCTTAATTATTTAAATTAGAAAATAAGTACACCATTTACCTTTTGAATGAAATAATAAACTCTCTAAATCTTAAATCATTTGCCAAAACTTAAGTTGAATCACTTCATGTATTTTTAGAAAATGTCAATGAAGACATTCAAAAATAATTAATCCATATGAATTGTTATGAATGGCATGGGGACAAACATATGCAACATAAAAATTGACTAGTTAAGGAGAAATAATGAACAGCAAAAAGATAATGACATATTTACAAATCTGAATCTCTAAATAAGGAAATTTCATGAAATTAAACGAAATGAGGTTTTGAAAAACAATAGAAAAAAATTTAAAAGCTACAAATTTTACTTTAATAACGTGTTTGGTACATATCATCGCCTTGACAATATTGTTGTGGCACATATTAAGTCTTAGTGATCATACATAAAGGAATTATATTTGGGCCACCCATGTGGATCAACCAAATTAATTTAGATAATAAATAAATATGTATTTGTTACATATTTTTTTCAAAATCGATTTCTGTAGAAAAAACAAGTTCCTTAATAATGATTTTTCTAATAAAGCAAGAAAACAAATTGCATAAATGGCACTCGGAGTACACTCCCCCAACATCCCCAATTCCTACCACTAGACCATCCCACCCCAAACCACCACTCCCCATCCCTTCCTGCCCATATAGTGTTTAGCAAGATTATATATGAACGCTTTTGGTGTTGTATTTTTTTACAACTTTTTTTAGCAAAATGTTGTCGACATTATTGTTTGTTTAGGAGAATAATTGTAGATAAAAGTCTGCAGTAGGTTTTGCTCAATTCAATTATCATGTCTTGATTATGTGGATTTGAAGGAATTTAACTATTGAATGAGAGTATTTGCCATTTGAGGTTTGTTTTTGTCTATTTGATCTAGAGAATTCATGTATTTCTCCTGCCTCTTTCTTAAACAAAGTTTGACTGGCATCATAATTTTGCATACATTTCTTATTTATTCTCTTCAATAAAATATAGCTACTCATGCGATGCATACTAGGCAAAATGAAAAAAAAATCATTGAATGAAGCATTCTTAGAACAAAAGTCAAAGTAATTTATTGAACACTAGGGCACAAATACTATTACCTGAAAATCAATAAAAAAAATCAAATCCAAATGTTAGGACATTCAAATTCTACCACAACCTTTCCCTCCTCCATTACCACCAGTGTTTGCATTGAATACAAATCTTATTTCAACACCAAGTCCACCATTAATAGCTTCACCACTGACGTAGCGTACCAGATCTTCCACAATTTGTTGAATCCATGAACGTCGCGAAATTCTATGCCAACATTAATTTGGATTGTTCCTTCCATCAGTTGATAAACTTTTTGACCCCACTCTTGTCAAAGTTTTCACTTTTGCATTTCTTTGTTGCAAATTCCCTTTTCAAGATGGAACATTCTCCTTTTCTTTTCGTGCGACACTTTACGACGGCCCCAACCTATGGATTAATAAGGACAACTTAGTAAGAATAATGTAATTGTCTTGGCGGCTAAATTGACATGATGATAGAAGTTAGTGTCATGTAGTTAGAAGGTTGTCATGAAAATCTTTTCTTGCATAAATGCAAGGTGTGGATGGCTAATCACTTCTATATAAGGAATTTTGTCAAAGATACTATAGTAGTAAAAAAATTGCATATAATATAAGACCTTACCTCATTTACTTTATTGGTTTCTTGATCAACTTCCAATATGAGAAAACTGTTTAATACATATTTTTGTACATCCGAAATAGATCGATTATATTTGCTCTTATGATAGTATTACTGTTTGCTCTTATGATCTTGTTAGATAACAATTTTAGTATCATAAGAGCAAACAATATCGATCGATTTCGGATGTATGAAAATATATATTCAATGGTTTTCTAATGTTGCAAGTTGATCAAGAAACCACTGAAGTAAAAGAGGTAAGCTCTTACATTTTTATGCATTTTTTGGACTACAATAGCCTATTTTACCAAATTCCTTTTAAAGAAGTGATTAGCTAGCTTTACCTTACATTTCTGGAATATGTGAGTTTTAGAATGACCTCCTAACTATGTGACACTAACTTTTATTGTCATGTCAATTAGGTGCCAAGATGTTTATATTGTTCTTATTAAATTATCCTTATAAATCCATAGGTTGGGGATCTTGAAAAGTGCTTCACAAAGAGAAACGAAGAATGTTTCGTCTTAAAGCGGAAATCTAGAACAAAGAAATGCATAAGCGACAACTATGACAAGAGTGAGGTCAAACATTTTGTAGCTAATGTAAGGAATAACCTAAATTGGTGTAGGCATAGGAGATCATGAGGTTCATGGATTACAATAAATCGTGGGAGGTCTTGTTGGCGATTTTGGTGATGGAGCTAGAAATGGTAAACTTGGTGCTATCAAAAAGTTTGTCGCTGTTGAAAGGAACAACCTAAATTGGTGCTGGTATATGAGTTCGCAAGGTTCGTATATTCAACAAATTACTTTGAGTTTTGTTTTATCAACAAGATTTGGATTTTCTAAAACACGATCTCAATTGTTTTATTTTTTCTTATGAAGACTAGATTTAATTAAAATTTATTTATTTCAAGTGTCTCTGCCAAATCTAATGTTTAACATCTATCTAGAATGGGACTAGACCATTATTATGCACTACATATCATCGCCTTGACAATATTGTTGTGGCACATATTAAGTCTTAGTGATCATACATAAAGGAATTATATTTGGGCCACCCATGTGGATCAACCAAATTAATTTAGATAATAAATAAATATGTATTTGTTACATATTTAATTTATATTAAAAAAGAGAAGTGACACAACCATTTAGAATGTTTCTGAATAGTTGCATCCTTTTATAATTATAAAGGACTCTTGTTAGAGAGTAACGTTAAAAAAGAAAAAAAAAAGTTTTCCGCTTTCTTCTCTTCTTCCTTCTCCAATTCTTAAAAAGTTCCATTGAAGATTCTAGTGAAAAGTTCTTCTCCAAAAGATATAAACTTCTATAACAGGTACACGGTTCTATACTATGACTATTTAGGTGTAGTTCGTGATTCATAAACATGTTATTACACTTTCTGACTAGTGAAACAATATTCAATGATTCTACAAACTATGTGTTTGATGAGATTCTACAATACATGAAAATAAAAGAAAGAACTAATAAGGAAAGGTTATCTTTTTAAGATTGATAATAGGAATAAGGAATAGAGATAAATATAAAAAATACACCTAAACTATCCCCTTTTTTGGGTTTCATACACTTTTTAAGATTGATAATAGGAATAAGGAATAGAGATACATATAAAAAATACACCTAATTAAACTATCTCTTTTTTTGGGTTTCATACCTAAACTATTGAGAGTGTGAGTTTCATACCTAAACTATCACTTATTAGTTTGAGAAACACACCTCAGTGGTGTGTGTAATACACTCTCCCCTTTATTGGAGAAAACATTGTCACATTGAAAAAATTTAAATAAAATATTTATATTAATTAAAAGTAAAAGATTAAAGTATAAATATTCTTCCAAAAAATATTATTTAAAAAAAATAAAATTTAAAATATTTTTCTCAGCTACTCCATTGTCCACATACCTGAGTAACCCCCCACCCTTCCCCTAACAATCCTGCCCTTTTATTTATTTGTATATCTTTTATAAAATATTTTTAAAAAATTCTATCCCACCTGCATCTAATCCTTCGCTCTTAATTTATTTTTATCTTTTTTTAAATCTTTTTATTTATTTATATTTATAAATATGTTCACATATTTTTAGAAAATTATTTTTTTCTACTTGTTTATCGAATATAACAGAAATAAAAAATTTATTTTAAAAAAATCTAGCGACAAATAAAAAATAGTTTTCTAAAATAATTAAATAAAACAAAAGTGGAGTATTATGTGGGTAGTGTAGAATTATCTTTTAATTTAAAAAAAGATCTTGTGACAAATAAAAAACAATTTTATAAAAATAATAGGAAAACAAAAGCGGAGGATTAAGTGGGTAGCGTAGAATCATTTTTTTAAAAAAATTAAAATAATATCTAAATTATTATTTTAAGAGGGAGATGAAGTAAGAATTTTTAAAGAAAATTTATTACGGTGAGAGGAAGTGGTGGGGGTGGGGTAAAAAAAATATTTCATATTTTATCTTATAATATATTTTTTTTGAAATAATAATATTTTAATATTTAATTTTAACCAATACTATAACTTATTTATTTTTGCCAAGGTGAAATATTTTGTCCATGTAGAATGTGATGTGACATATTTTTAAAAAATAAAAGAGGGAGTGTAGTACACACATTATACTGAGAGTGGAATAAAAGAAAAAAATGTGTTTCTCAAATTAATAAGTGATAGTTTAAGTATGAAACTCACACTTCTAATAGTTTAGGTATGACACTCAAAAAAAAGATAATAGTTCAGGTGTATTTTTGACATTTATATCTAAGGAATATGCATGATTGAAGCAGAGTTTTTGGGCTATTGCTAAGAGTATTTTGTTAAATGTTTATAAATAGGATAGTTAATTTGATAAATTCTTAATTACTAAACGTTGTTTCCTTTCAGCTCTACATCTATGTAACTCTGCTAGTATTTATGGTTAAGGCTATGATGATCACTAATTGAGAGGTCTTGTTGGCAACAACAATGTAACACATGACACACACTTTTATTCGACTCAACAAAGTTAATGTCATATAAGCTTAGTCAAACCAAGATAAGTAGAAGGGACTCCTTGTTCATTTCGCCTTCTGTAAATAATAAATAATTATTGATCAAATGTTCAAATACATGGACCAGAATGTAAAATCAAGAGAAGGATGACATATGATGGACTTGGTCCCCTGCACTCAGTGGCAACCTACGTTTCCATCATATCAACCTCCCAAGACCTGGAAGTCACCTGCACAGATCTACTATAGACATAATATAACACACTAGGCATAATACATCTCCATACTAAAGGGGCGAGAGCAGATGATGGGAAAAAATTGTGATTCATGTTATTGACCATATGTTGCTATATAAAGAATGTACATGAAGATAATGACAAGGCCTAAATACAAGGAAAGGCTTACAACAAATTCCTAAAGATTAGGAGCTAGGACAATTGAATTCTATAGTATTAAGGAGTTTTCTAATCATCTATTATTATGCCTCCGCAAGTTGGTGGTGTCAACAACACCCAACTTGGAAAAATGCTTGATAGAAGAAGCTTGTGGAAGAGGTTTGGTAAATATATCTGCTACTGGATCAGCTGAGTGAAGGTGTTGAACTACGATATGTTTGTTTTGACTTTGTTCACGAACAAAGTGAAAATCAATAGCAATATGCTTCATCTGACTGTGGAGCACCTGGTTGGCACAAAGGTATGTGGTGCTGACATTTCACTTTATTACATGATCATGATTGGAGATTCTTTGGATTCTAAATGAAGAGTTAGAAGGAGTCATTATGCCCCACAAGTTATCTTTAAATATCCAACTTAGGTACAAGATCATGGAGCTCATGGAGTAAACTTGTCGGGCAATTTGTCTCAGAAACAGTAGCTGCAACGACTCGGTATTCTGCCTCTATAGAAGAGTGGGAGACAGATCTTTGCTTTTTAGAGGACTAGGATATTGGAGAGCTGCCAAGGTAAACAACATAACCTGTAGTGGAGGTTCCATCGAGAGGATCTCCAGCTCAGTCAGAATCTGAGTAAGATGGAATAGGCAAATGAAGATGTCTAGTGAAGATACCGAAGGAGACGCTTCATGGCTGTCCAATGTGATAGTAAGGGACGGTGCATGGATTGTGAGAGTTTGTTAACTGCAAATGCTATGTCCTGACGTGTAAAAGAAAGGTAATGTAGTTTTCCAATAATCCTCCTATAAAGAGAGCCATCAACTAGAGAATCTTCAATGGACTCCGGGAAAGCAACAGTAGAAGCCATTGGTATTGGAACACCCTTCCAGTTGTGCATATTAACTTCCTGCAACAAATGTGTAATGTATCTCTATTGACACAACAAAAGACCGCCAGGATAAGATAGGACTTCAACACCAAGAAAATAATAAAGTGGACCAAGATCCTTTAGTGAGAACCGGATAGCGAGACTAGCAATAATGCTTTGAACTGTCACGACCCAACCTATGGGCCGTGACTGGTACCCGATAGGGGCACCCAGGCAACATGATTAAATTAGAATATAACATGAGTTACTATTCAT
>DF367369.1:10254-26305 GCA_000787875.1 Solanum virginianum | reverse complement strand
AGGTGGTAGCCCAAAGGGGTGGAAGAATCACCTAGCTAGGGACAATCCTATTACGGGGGGTAGCCTGAGGGGGCTAAGGAAGAGCCTAGCCAGGGACAAACCCGATACAGTTACCCCTGATCAGCTTGGTCTTTTATAGCATATGCTATGCACAGATTATACAGACGTTACAATAAAGGTAAAGTGATGTAAAGAATGTAAAGTTCATGATCCCATAGTATAATCAAAGATGGTCTCTTATCATACATCAGTACAAAGTTTTATATGAGTTGTTATTTCATATACAGTGTTTTTGGCCTTACATATTCAGTACATTATCTCATACTGACGTCCCTTACGGGGGGACCTGTATTGCATGCTATTGGTACAGGTTCTAGTATATCCAGCTGTGGTTACCAAGCTCCAGGTTGCTTCGGGGCTTTGCATGTCTGGAGTTTATGTTTTGGTATTGTACAGTTAGTTGAGGCGGGGCCTGTCCTGACCCTTATCAAGCACTTGTCTTTATTTAGAGGCTTTATAGACTTCGTAAATTAAAGTGTGGGCATATTTTGTACTTCAGACAGCGTGGCCCCAATGACCTAGTCATATGCTTTTCCTTTTGGCTTGTCAGTGCTATTTTCTTTTTTAAAGGCATACTGAAGGTGGAATTCATTATATTGCATATAGAAAGGGCATAGATATAGTTGGTTTTCTCGGGCCTTATCGACAACGAGTATCAGTCCGCCTTAATGGGATTTGGGGCGTCACAGGTAAGGTTGCATGGTGTGTCGAGATCTATTATATTGGATTGGGGTACCTCATTTACCTCTAACTTTCGGAAATCATTTCAAAGGGGACTCGGTACTAAAGACAAGTTGAGTACCGCCTTTCATCCCCAACCGATGGACAATCCGAGAGGAAAATTCAAACCTTGGAAGATATGTTGAGGGCTTGTGTGTTGGAGTTCAAAGGTAATTGGGATGTCCATCTCCCACTCATCGAGTTTGCTTATAATACTAGCTTTCATGCTAGCATTGGTATGGCACCGTTTGAGGCCTTGTATGGTAGGAGGTGTAGATCTCTTATGGGATGGTTTGAGTGGGGCGAAAAGGCTTTGATTGGCCTAGACTTTGTAATGGAGGATACGGAGAAAGTGAAGTTGATTAGAGAAAGGTTGGAGATGGCACAAAGCGGCCAAAGGTCATATTCGGATGCTAGAAAGAGAGACCTTGAATTCCAAGTTGGAGATTGGGGGTTTGTGAAGGTCTCACCTATGTAGGGAGTGATGCACTTTGGCAAAAAGGGGAAGCTAAGTCCCTGGTGGAGATTGGGTGTTTGTGAAAGTGTTACCTATGAAGGGAGTGATTCATTTTGGCAAAAAGGGGAAGCTAAGTCCCCAATATGTAGGGCCTTACGAAGTTATTGAACGAATTGGTAATGTGGCATATAGAGTGGAGTTGCCCCCAAATTTAAGCTCTATTCACCCAGTTTTCCATGTGTCTATGTTGAGAAAGATGGTAGGAGATCCTAGCATTATTGTGCCTTTGGAGGGCATTGAGGTGGAAGAGGACTCATCTTATGAGGAAGTCCCCGTAGATATTTTGCATAGACAAGTGAAATGACTTCATAATAAGGATGTGGCTTCGGTGAAGGTGCTTTGGAGGAACCAATATGTGGAGAGTGCTACATGGGAGGCGGAGTTGGATATGATGAAGTGGTACCCCCACCTTTTCCAATCTACTCAAGCCTAAGGTATTAGGCTCTTTCCTTCTTGTTAGTCTCAATTCTTTCCTTCTTGAGTCTCATGGTACTGTATGTGTACATCTGCATTAGAATGTTTTTTATGGTGTTTTGAATGAATTTATTTTGGAATGAGATTTAATGGCTTTGTAATTTCCAATTATCAATTATGCATAATATCTTGTGTTTGAAAGTTGCATGTTCCCACCCAAGCCTTTCAAGCCTTGTTCTTGCACATTCAGGCACGAATGTTACCAAGGGGGAGAAGATGCAAGGACTCGGATTTTCAAGCTTATTTATGTTGTTTAAGGCTATCATGGACCCCCTACGTCAAGCCAAGTTCAAAGGATTTTTCATTGGCTAAGTTTGACAATAGTACCAGTAGAAAGGTTGACTTTAAACAAGCATAACTCTTAGCACATTTGGAACTGGATAGCCCATGACATGCCAAATGAACGCCCTTTAGCGCACTTGGTTTGCCCTCGTTCCGATGTCAAATGAAGGAGTTATGATCATTTTCGTGAGACCCTTCTGTGCAGTGAAGCCCCACGGGCACCTATACGAGCAGTGGTGTCTTGTATGGACCATGTAAGGTGTCTTGAGTTTGTAAAGGACATTTTTCACCTAAGGCATTGGGCACGACCAGTGGCACGGGCTGTGTGGCTGGTCATGGAGTGAGTACAGGAGGGGAATAGTGGGCGTTGGGGGGGTTTCTTGCTAAGTGTTATGCCAAGCCCCTCACCATGACCTGTGGCATGGTGCATGACCCATGGTCCTTGGCGTTGAGATTGGGCAACATTTTCCAATACCAAGTAAGGTGCCACGAGCCTCCACATGGCCCGTGAGGCTCAACATGAACCGTGGAGGCCTCCATGGTCGCGACGAGACGTCTTTTTCTAATCGATTTCTAACTTCAATTTTTAGACCAAGTCACTTGTCATGGGCACTCCACACGTCTAGTGGAGTGCCACACAACCTGTGGAACCTTCCATGGGGCACCACTTTTCCAATTTTTCCATCTGTTCACTAATGGCATTTTCGTAAATGCTAATTATTCTAATGACCCTTTTTGACTTCCTAAGCTTTCTTAACTTTCCTAGAAGACCTAATTAATGTTCCAAAGGATAAAACCTACTATTCCCATCTCAATCACACTCCCAAATCCTCCCAAGAGCCTCTATTAAGCTCCAATTCAATTACAAGGAAACCCAAGAACATGTTTGGATTCCAAGACCCACTTCCAAGCTTCCATTCTTCCCAAACTCAATTCCAAGGAACTCAAGGTCTAAGGTATGTGGGTTAATCCTTGACTTCCGTTAAATCAAGGAGACCCAAAATTATTTTTAAGCAATCTCATGGATTTCTACTTACTTTAATTTCGGGATTTTGAAGATTATGAATTCTAAAATTCTAATTATGCATGGGTAGTGTTTATTTGATGATTTTAATATGATTTAAACTATTACATGAGGATCTTCTTTGGGGTTTAGGGAATTTTAAATATGAATGTCCCCTTTAAGACTTCTAAATGCATTGGGGATTAAATGAGACCTCCACCAATGCCGACAGGCCCCCTAGGCACCTTAACGGGCTCGTTCGACCCACCCGTATGATTTTTTAAGAATCTTGCGCCGGATCCCTATACAGCCCAGAATTAATGGGCTAACACCCATAGAAAATTGCTAAAATTGCATTTTTCCTATTCCTAGGCCCATAGAATCCTACAAGGCCTCCACCAACGTCGTCGGGCCACTTCAACCTCTAGCCTGGCTCGTTATGGACCCACCTATATAATTTTTCAGGAATCTTGTGCTGGAGCCCCATGCCACCCCAGAATTCGTGGGTTAACACCTACAGAAAACTATCAAAATTGCTTGTTTCCTGTTCTTCGGCCCATAAAATCCTGGTGCCCACAGAAAACTATCAAAATCGCCTGTTTCCTGTTCTTCGGTCCATAATATCCTACCAGGTCATCGCCAATGCCGCTGGGTCACCTAGACCTTTCATTAGGCTTATTATTGACCCACTCATATGATTTTTTTGAATCTTGCATCAGAGTCCCATGCAGCCCCAGAATCCGTGGGCTAACAACACCTACAAAAAACTGCTGAAATCACCTATTTCCTGTTCATCGACCCATTAAATCCTACCAAGCCTCCGCTAACGCTGCTAGGCCATCTAGAACTCTTTCTAGGCTAGTTACAGTCCCACCTATATAATTTTTTGGGAATCGTGTGCCGGAGCTCCATGCAGCCCAGAATCCGTGGGCTAACACTCGTAGAAAACTACCAGAATCGCTTGTTTCCTTTTTATCAGCCAATAAAATCCTACCAGGCCTCCGCTAATGCCGTCGGGACACTTGGGCCTCTTGCTGAGCTCATTGCAAACAAACTCGTATGATTTTTTGGGAATCTTCTGCTGGAGCCCCATGCAGTCCCAGAATCCGTGGGCTAAGACCCACAGAAAACTGCGGAAATCGCCTATTTCCTGTTCCTTGGCCCATAAAATCCTACTAGGTCATCGACAACTCCACCGGGACACCTAGGCCTCTTGGTGGACTCATTGTAGACCCACTCATATAATTTTTTAGGAATCTTGCATCGGAACCCCATGCAGCCCCAAAATCCGTGGGCTGACACCCATAGAAAACTGTCGAAATCACTTATTTCCTATTCATCAGCCCATCAAATCCTACTAGGCCTTCTCCAATGCCATCAGGCTACCTGGCATCTTTCTGGGCTTGTTGTGGATCCATTATTATCATTTTTTGAGAATCTTACACCAAATCCCCATGTAGCCCCAGAATCCGTGAGCTAACACCCATAGAAAACTTTCGAAATTGCATGTTTCTTGTTCCTCGGCCCATAAAATCCTACAAGGCCTCCGCCAATATCATCGGGCCACCTAGGCCTCTTGCTGGGCTTGTTCAGGCCTATCTGCATGTTTTTTCAGGAATCTTGTGCTGGAGCACCATGCAGCCCCAGAATGAGTGGGCTCACACCCAAAAAACTGCCAAAATCGCTTGTTTGCTGTTCGTCGGCCCATAAAATACTACCAGGTCTCTTCCAACACCGCCGGGCTACCTGGGCCTCCTACCGAACTCATTGTGGACCCACTCGTATAATTTTTTGAGATTCTTACTCGGACCCCATGCAGCCCTAGAATCCGTGGGCTAACACCCATAGAAAACTGTTGAAATTTCCTGTTTCCTGTTCATTGACCCATAAAATCCTTCCAGGCCTCCGCGAACACTATCAGCCACTTGGGAATCTTATCGGGCTTGTCACGGACCCACTTGTATGATTTTTCGTGAATCGTACGCCAGATCCCCAAGCAGCCCAAGAATCCATTAGCTAACACCTACAGAAAACTGCCGAAATCGCCTGTTCCTTATTCATTGACCCATAAATCCTACCAGGCCTTTGCCAACACTGTTGGACCACCTGGGCCTCGTGTCATTCTCATTGTGAACCCACCCGTATGATTTTTTGGAAATCTTACGCCAGAGCCCTATGCAGCCCCAAAATCCGTGGGCTAACACCTACTGAAAACTGCCGAAATTGCCTGTTTCCAGTTTCTCGACCTATAAACTCCTACTAGGCCAATGCCACTGGGCCACCTAGTCCTCTTGTTAAACTCGTTGAGGATCCACCCATATGAGTTTTCAAGAATCTTGCACCATAGCCCCATGCAACACCATAATCCCTGGGCTAACACCTATAGAAAATTACCGAAATTGGCTATTTTATGTTCCTTGTCCCATAAAATCCTACCAGGCCTCTGCTAATGCCGCCAGGCTACCTGGCCCTCTTGTAGGGATCATTAGGGACCCACCCATATGATTTCTTAGGAATCTGGTGCCGGAGCCTTATGCAGCACCAAAATCCATGGGTTAACACCCAAAGAAAACTGCTGAATTCGCATGTTTCCTGTTCCTTGGTCCCTTAAATCCTACCAGGCCTCCGCCAACACTGTTGAGCTACCTAGGCCTCTTCCCGGGCTTATTTCGCACCCACCTGTATGATTTTTTGGGAATCTAGCATAGGGGCCCCATGCAGCCCTAGAATCTGTGGGCTAATACCCATAGAAAATTGTCGAAATCGCTTGTTTACTGTTCCTTGGCCCATAAAATCCTTCCAGGCCTCCGCCAACACCGCCGGGATATCTGGCCTTTTGTCGAGCTTGTTGCCGACCCACCTGTATGATTTTTTGGGAATCTTGTGTCAGAGCCCAATGCAGCCCCAGAATCTGTAGGCGTGAAAACTATTGAAATCACCTGTTTCCTGTTCCTTGGCCCATAAAATCCTATCAGGCCTCTGCCAATGCTGCTAGGCTTCCTAGGCCTGTTACTGGCTCATTGGGGCCCACCTATACGATTTTTCAGGAATCTTGCGCTGGAGCCCTATGCAACCCTAGAATCCATGGGCTAACACCCATAGAAAACTGTTGAAATCGCTTGTGTCCTGTTCCTTGGCCTATAAAATCCTACCAGTCCTCTGCCAATGTCGCCGGGCCATCTGAGCCTCTTGCTGAGCTAATTACAAACCCATCCATATGATTTTTTGGGAATCTTGCGCCGGAGCTCCATGCAGCCCTAGAATCCGTGGGTAACACCACAGAATATTACCAAAATCACATATTTCCTATTCCTTGGCCCATAAAATCCTACCATGCCTCTGCCAATGCCGTTGGGCCACCTGAGCCTCTTGTCAGGCTCATGGTTGTTGCTTTTCCTATGGATATGGGCAAACATTCTAGAAAACTTAGATTGATCGGTCCGTAACGAGCTCGAAAAGATTCCTAGGTGGACCAACAGCATCGCAGGATGCCTTGTAGGATTTTATGGGGAAAGCAATAGGAAATAGGATATTTGGGCAGGTTTTCATGGGTGTTACCCCATGGATTATGGTGCTTCCTAGGTATCCAGGCAAACATTCAAGAAAAACTACACTGACCAATTCGTAATGAGCTCGGCAAGAGGCCTAGGTGGTCGGACAGCACCACAGGATGCCTAAGAGTATTTTATGGGCAAAGCAATAAGAAATAGACGATTTGGATAGTTTTTCATGGGTGTTAGCCCACAGATTATGGCATTACCCGGGAATCCAAGCCAGCATTCTAAAAACATTACACTGACTTGTCCATAACTAGCCTGCAAAAGGCTCAGGTGGCCCGGCGATACCGCACAATGCTTGGTAGGATTTTATGGGCCAAGCAACAGGAAACAAGCGATTTGGTCAATTGTTTGTGGATATTAGCCCATGGATTGTGGCACTACTCGGGCATCCGAGCCAATTTACCCAAAAAATTAAACCAACCCATCCGTAACGAGCCCAGCAAGATGCCCAGGTGTCCCAGCGGCACCGCAGGATGCCTGGTATGATTTTTTAGGTCAAGCAATAGGAAACAGGTGATTTAGACAGTTTTTCATGGGTATTAGCCCACGATTTATGGCGTTGGCCGCTGATGTGACCCCTCCTTCCAAGGTGTCTCAAGCCACTTAGCTGATGAGAACAGTATTAGCCTTCTCAGCCATGAATGAGGAAATTTCGGCAATGTTGCTCAAACAATATGAAAATCTTTTTTAATGGATATCATGTTCTCAAGGATATTCAACTTGTTGGCTTTGAATTGACATATTTTACGAATTAGGTGTCATATGGTTGAGTATTTTTTATATTCTCAAATTTACAAACCAATTTTATTTGCAAACTTTTTTCTGGATTGGCTCTTAATGCAATTACTTCTTGCTTCCATAATAATTCTTTCTTTCTTATTATCGATCTGCTCATATCAGTAGTTAAATATTGTTCTGATAGTTTCTTATTCTTCAATTTTTGTTACAATTTGTTGATTCATGGTACCTTGATTATTGTAGTTTTTATCAGATAAATATTTTATTTTTGTTATTAATTTTTATTTTTTGTACTTCTATTAGTTCTTTTTTCATATTTTTTTTCCTAAGGTAGGGTATGCTTTAGATATACAGTACCCTCTTTGATCCTCCACTTTGCAGGACTACACTGAGTATGTTTATTGCGATATGCGCTAAGACGTTCAAACACTAGTAAAGGCAAAAAAATTCTATAAGGGATAAAAATTAAATATCACCTAAAATAAAAAAAAAATCATGAATAACTTGAAAATATTTTAAAGACATAATTTTTAGAATCTGACTTTAAATATATGGTCAAACTTTAGCAAAGGCAAAAATTTTTTTTTATAAGGGATAACAAATAAATACACTCAAATAGGAGAAATCGTTCAAAAGTCTTAAAAAAATTCTAATCTTTTTAATGATAGACATCTCATAAAATTAATTAAGATGTATGAAATTTGACGCAAACACCACATTATAAAAAAAACATTGTATCTTTCAAAAATAAAATTTTCTTATTTATGATCAAAGTCTAGCATACTAGCTACAGAAGTATTAAAATTTTTCATTATTATCAACAATCTTTATCCAAGTTAGTTCTTTTTCAATTTTGGAGACTCTCATTTTAATCACTAATAAAATTTTAACCGTGGCTTCTTTTCTGCAGGTTCCATTAAGTGTAGGATTGATGAGCTTTGATAGTCCAATAAAACAACTTAATGAGGTAAGGCAATTTCAAGTTTAACGTAGAAACTATAGTGGAAGCCTATCTCCTTTAGAACGTTGATGCATATGGTTAATGTTTCATTTTATGTGTCACAATTAGTGATTTAAAATAATCCTTAGATATTTATGTACCTGAGATTCATTTTTGTTAAGATAAAAAGAAAATTTTAAGTTAAATTTGTCTCTAATTATAGTAAGGTGATATTCTTAAATTGACATCACCCTCAATTTAAATTGAAGGGAAGAAACTCAAGGGGAGGAGGATGCAGGATCCTAAGAGGGCCCATTTTTATGGTGCGTTCTTCGACTCTCGGAATGCTGATGTTGGCCGTTTTGAACAAGGCCATGGTTCAGGTGCTCGGGTTGCTCATGCTAAGGTACCCCCTCCTAGGGCACTTGTTCATAGTGGTTAGGGGAAACCTATGTGTACCAAGTGTAGGAAGCACCACATAAATCCTTGTTGGAGAGAATTAGGTGCTTGCTTTGGGTGTGGTGATAAGAATCACATAGTTGCCGACTGTCCCAAAAACCTTCAGAAAGGTCAAGGTCAGGTGGATCAAGGTGGACAAGGTTAGCCAAGGGCTCCTCAGGGTATCGCTCTGAGGAACAACAGGTTCTATGCTCTTCATGCGTGTTAGGAAGTTGAAGAGGCTCCGGATATTGTGACTAGTACGTTAAAAGTCTTTTATTTTGATGCTTATCTTTTTCTTGATCCAGGTCCAAACTTGTCTTTTGTTACTCCTCTATTGGCTATTAAATTTGGTTTGAGTCCAAAAATTTTGAGGTAGCCTTACTTGGTTTATAATCCACTGGGTGAATCTGTTGTTGCACATAGAGTCTATTGTGGTTGTCCTGTTTCGATATTGCATAAGATATTCCTGTGTGATCTTGTGGAACTGGAAATGTATGATTTTGATGTGATTCTCGGGATGGATTGGTTACATGCATCATATGCCTTTGTAGATTGTAGAACCTGGGAGGTCAAGTTCCAACCTCCCGGTGAGCCCGTTCTCAAATAGAAAGGTAGTGACTCCACTATCAAAGGTCGGTTTCTTTCCTACCTCAAGGCTCGAAAGATGATCTCCACGGGATGCATATATCACATTGTGAGGGTTCAAGATTTGGAGTCTGAATTGCCTACTCTTGAGTCTGTTCCGGTAGTGAATGAGTTTCCAAATATGTTTCCCGAATACTTGCCAAAGGGAAGTAAACTTTGTCATAGAACTTCATCCGGATACTCAACCTATCTCTATTCCTCCCTATCATATGGCATCTACTGAGTTGAAGGAATTGAAGGATCAGTTAAAAGATTTGTTAGAGAAGCATTTCATCAGGCCATGTATATCTCCATGGGGTGGTTCACTGTTATTTGTAAGAAAGAAAGATGGATCTCTTTGTATGTGTATCGATTATAGGTAGCTGAATAAGGTGACCATTTTGAATAAGCATCCATTGCCTAGGAACGATCACTTGTTTGACCAACTTGAAGGGGCTACTCACTTTTCGAAGATCAACCTTTGTTCTGGGTATCATCAGTTAAAGGTTCGAGAATGTGACATTCCCAAGATGACCTTTAGAACGAGACATGGGCACTTTGATTTTGTTGTGATGTCGTTTGGCCTAACTAATGCTCCAACCATATTCATGGATCTCATGATTGGGCGTTCAAGCCTTTTTGTGATAGTTTTGTGGTTGTTTTCATTTATGATATTCTTATCTACTCCCGAAGCGAATGGGAGCATATGGATCATTTAAGGTCTGTTTTACAAACATTGAGAGAGAAGAAGTTGTATGCCAAATTTAGTAAGTGTGAGTTTTAGTTAGGTAAGGTTGCTTTTCTGGGTCATGTGGTGTCCGGTGATGGTATAAAGGTGGATCTGAAGAAGACTGAGGCGGTAAAGGATTAGCCTAGACCGTTGACTCCTTCGGACATTCGAAGCTTCCTTGGGTTAGTGGGCTATTATAGAAGGTTCATTGAGGGGTTCTGATCTATAGCCTCTCCACTGACTAAATTGACTCAAAAGAAGGCTAAGTTTGTGTGGTCGGATGAGTGTGAGAATAGTTTTCAAACATTGAAGGATCGACTTACATCGGCCCCGATTTTGACTCTACCAAATGGCATGGATGGATTCGTGGTCTATTGTGATGCCTCTTGAATTAGGTTGGGTTATGTACTTATGCAATATGGTAAGGTGATAGCTTATGCATCAAGGCAATTGAAGGTACATGAGTGTAACTACCCAACTCATGACCTTGAGTTAGCGGCAGTGGTCTTTGCTTCGAAGATTTGGAGACACTATTTGTATAGGGTGCATGTGGATGTTTTCACCGATCACAAGATCTTGCAATATGTGTTCACTTAAAGAGACCTTAATTTGAGACAAAAGAGGTGGTTGGAGCTCCTAATAGATTATGACATGAGTGTTCTATATCACACCAGCAAGGCAAATATGGTAGCTGATGCTCTTAGTAGGCTATCATTGGGAAGCGTGGCTCATGTTGAGAAAGGCAAGAGGGAATTGGCAAGGGATGTCTACCGTTTGGCTAGATTAGGTGTTAGAGTGGCTGATTCCAATGATGGTGGTATACATGTTCTAAATAGGGTTGAGTCCTCAGTGGTTGTTGATGTAAAGGCTAAGCAAGATCTAGACCCATCCTTGGTTGAGTTGAAGAAATTGGTTGACGAAAAGAATATTGAAGTTTTCTCCCAAGAGGGAGATGGTATACTTTGGTATCAAGATCAATTATGTATTCTAGATGTGGATGATCTTAGGCAGGTGATCATGAGTGAAGCCCATAGTTCTCACTATTTTATTCACCCAAGGTCCACAAAAATGTATCAAGATTTGAAGGAGGTGAATTGGTGGCATGGTATAAAGAGTGACATAGCCAAGTTTGTACCTGAATGCCCAAATTGTCAACAAGCGAAGGTGGAGCATCAAAGGCCCAGTGGGTTCGCTCAAGACATTGAGATTCCCACTTGGAAGTGGGAAGACATAAATATGGAGTTTGTGGTTGGGTTGCCTTGGACTCGGAAGCAATTTGATTCCATTTAGGTTATCATCGATCGAATGAAAAAATCGGCTCACTTCTGACCGGCTAAGACTACTTTTGGTGTCGAAGAATATGCAAAGTTGTACATTCAGGAATTGGTAAGGTTGCATGGTGTGCCGAGATCTATCATATCGGATTGGGGTACCTAATTTACCTACAACTTTTGGAAATCATTTCATAAGGGACTCGGTACTAAAGACAAGTTTAGTACCGCCTTTCATCCCCAACCGATGGACAATCCGATAGGACAATTCAAACCTTGGAAGATATGTTGAGGCCTTGTGTGTTGGATTTTAAAGGTAATTGGGATGACCATCTTCCACTCATCGAGTTTGCTTATAATACTAGCTTCCATGCTAGCATTGGTATAGCACTGTTTGAGGCCTTATATGGTAGGAGGTGTAGATCTCCTGTGGGATGGTTCAAGTTGGCGAAAATGGCTTTGATTGGCCCAGGCCTTTTAATGGAGGATATGGAAAAAATGAAGTTGATTAGAGAAAGGTTGGAGATGGTACAAAGCCGCCAAAGGTCATGTTCGGATGCTAGAAAGAGAGACCTTGAATTCCAAGTTGGAGATTGGGTGTTTGTGAAGGTCTCACCTATGAAAGGAGTGATGCATTTTTGCAAAAAGGGGAAGCAAAGTCGCTGGTATGTAGGGCCTTATAAAGTTATTGAACGAATTGGTAATATGGCATATAGAGTGGAGTTTCCCCCAAATTTGAGCTCTATTCACCCAGTTTTCCATGTGTCTATGTTGAGAAAGATGGTGGGAGATCCTAGCATTATTGTGCCTTTAGAGGGTATTGAGGTGGAAGAGGACTCATCTTATGAGGAAGTCCTGGTAGAGATTTTGGATAGACAAGTGAAACGACTTTGTAATAAGGATATGGCTTTGGTGAAGGTGCTTTGGAGGAACCAACATATGGAGAGTGCTACATGGGAGGCAGAGTTGGATATGATGAAGTGGTACCCCCACCTTTTCCAATCTACTGAAGCCTAAGGTATTAGGCCCTTTTCTTCTTGTTAGTCCCAATTTTTTCCTTCTTGAGTCTCATGGTATTGCATGCGTACATGTGCATTAGAATGGTTTTTATGGTGTTTTGAATGAATTTATTTTGACATGAGATTTAATGGCTTTGTAATTTCCAATGATGAATTATGAATAATATCTTCTGTTTGAAAGTTGCATGTTCCCACCCAAGCCTTTCAAGCCTTGTTCTTGCACATTCGGGGATGAATGTTACCAAAAGGGAGAAGATGCAAGGATTCAGATTTTCAAGTTTATTTATGTTGTTTAAGGCCATCATGGACCCCCTACATCAAGCCAAGCTCAAAGGATTTTTCGTTGGCTAAGTTTGACACTAGTACTGGTAGAAGAGTCAACTTTAAACAAGCATAACTCTTAGCACATTTGGAACTGGGTGGCCTACGACATGCCAAATGAACTCCCTTTTAGTTAGCTTCGCAGCACACTTGGTTTCACCTCATTTCGATGTTGGATAAAGGATTTATGGTCGTTTTTGTGAGACTCTCCTGTGTAATGAAGCCCCACGAGCACCTATACGGGCATTGGTGTCTTGTACGGACCGTCTGAGGTGTCTTGAGTAGGAAAAAGCCATTTTTTGCCTAAGGAATGGGGCACGACCAGTGTCACAGGCCGTGTGGCTGGTCGTGGGGTGAGTACAAGAGGGGAATAGCGGGTGGGGGGTTTTCTTGCTATGTGTTGTGCCACGCCCCTCACCACAACCCGTGGCATGGTGCACGATCCATGGTCCTTGGTGTGGAGCCTGGGTAAAGGTTTTGAGCACCAAGTAAGGTGTCATGAGCCTGCACACGGCCCATGAGGCTCCACACGAACCGTGGAGGCCTCCATGGTCGCGACGAGACGTCTTTTTCCAATTTATTTCCAACTTCAATTTTTAGAACAAGTACCTTGTCACGGGCACTCCACTCGTCTAGTGGAGTGCCACACAACCCGTGGAACCTTCCATGGGGAACCATTTTTCCAATTTTTCAATCCGTTCACTAATGGAATTTTTGTAAATGCTAATTATTCTAAGGACCCTTTTTGACTTCCCAAGCTATCTTAACATTCCTACAAGACCTAACCAATGTTCCAAAGGATAAAACTCACTATTCTCATCTCAATCACACTCCCAAATCCTCTCAAGAGCCTCCATTAAGCTCCAATTCAATTTCAAGGAAACCCTAGAACATGTTTGGATTCCAAGACCCACTTCTAAGCTTCCATTCTTCCCAAACTCAATTCCAAGGAACTCAAGGTCTAAGGTATGTGAGTTGATCCTTGACTTTCTTTCAATCAAGGACACCCAAAATTATTTTTAAGCAATCTCATGGATTTCTAGTTACTTTAATTTTAGGGTTCTGAAGATTATGAATCCTAAAATTCTAATTATGCATGGGTAGTATTTATTTGATGATTTTAATGTGATTTAAACTATTACATGAGGATCTTCTTTGGGGTTTATGGAATTTCAAATACGAATGTCCCCTTTAATACTTCTAAATGCATGGGCGATTACACTATGAATTTAAATGTGGATTTAATTATGTTTACGATTGAATTTCATATTATATTATTTATTTTAGATTGAATCCTAATTATCCATGTCATTCTCTCATTATTCATAGCATATGCATTCATGTATATGGATATTATAGGAATTTTGTTATGGGTTAAGCCCAATTATGTCCTATGATATGATTTTGATATAAGATATTGGTTATGACAATATTGTGATCACATATACGTCTTCGATTTTGGCTCTTTGAGCATTTTGGGTGCTTGCACCATTTTTTATATGAATGGGCTATTCCTCTGCATGAGTATATAGACTATGAAATTATGTTTTGGCCTTTAACCCTCAGAATGCATTGAAATGGTTTTGAAAATAATTTATATATATATATATATATATATATATATATATATACGTATATCTATTCTTGTGGGATGATGACTTAGCACTGACGGATAGGGGGCGTTAGGACTATCCCCAAGGACCCTCTCCCTTTCCTTGAACAATGTGTTTAGTGTAGGTTTCTGATTTGAAGAGAGAGTTGTCCCGTAAGGAGAAAAATGATTTGGATTTATGTCGGTTGAGGTCACATCCCCAATATATATATAAACGAGTGCATCATTGCATTCCATGCATCATGACTTTCATAACATCTTGTTATATTACATTCTTTAATATTCAACTCTTTCAATATTATGTGCCTTGTCATTTAATGTTGATATGGAGGTTTTGATAAGTTACATGCATCGCTCCCTGCATACTTAGTACATTCAAATGTACTAACGCATACTCTTTCCTACATGATTTTACCATGTTGGGACCGAGGACTTTGAACATCCACCGTTCGACATTTAGCTTGGATTCCAGATTTACTTATAGTGGTGAGTCCTGTCTTTCAAGGACGCTTCACCATCTATCTACCTATGTTAGTTACTTCTCCTTATGTATTGAGGGTGAGCCCAGGGTATGTCTTGGCCCACGACACATCTATGTAGAGGCATTGTTGGACATCTTGTAAACCTCTGAACATTATATGTTATGTGTTACAGAAAAGTCTATATTATGTATATGGTTATATTTAAGTACCGATGTGTGACTTGTTCTCATGTTAATGGAAAGATCCTAAGACCTGAATTGCCCCAATAGCATGAGTCCTACTTTTCCGTCCCTTAGAACTATTTATTGATTGCTAACTATGCATCCGAACTGATAATGCGAGTTTTGGTATCTTGAGGCTTGTTTGGAGACTATCGGGTTCCTATACACCATGTTACATCTAGGCCCTAGGTCCGGGTCATAACACTACATATCTCGATGCAGGTACTACACGATTATTCTCTGCAACAGGAGAAAAACTTAATATACACTATAAACTTCAGAAAGCACATATCTGTAATAATGGAATTGGCTTTATAAATGAATTTTTAATAACAAAAAATATAAATGAAGAAAGATTTCCTTTTATTACCCAGATAAGACCATACACCGCAAAATTAAACGGTATTCATACTACCATACTAGGAAAAGATCTTATCTTTCCCTACCTAAATAATATATCAAAAGAAGAAAATGAATTTATAAAGTACATGTGACACCCCAAAACTCTATGCTCTTATGTATCCATGTTTCAAGCCTCATTTGGTTAGGTCGGGGTGTATTAGGTTCATGGGAGACTCCTAGTACCTAAATGAGTTCAAGACTTCCCTAAGAGTTGAGTTTTGGGTGTTGTTTTATATAAGGGTCAAATTTAAACTAGCATAACTCTTAGTACGTTTGTAACTGAGTGTCCCACGACACTGCAAATGAAATCCCTTTGAGTTAGCTTCACAACACACTTGGTTTCACCTCATTCCGATGTCGGATAAAGGAGTTATGACCATTTTCGTGAGATCCTCTCGTGTAGTGATGTCACATGGGCACTTTGACGGGCAGTGTGGCCATGGACGAACCGTTTGGGGCATCTGGTGTTGGAAAAGGCCATTTTTGGTACTAAGGAAGGTGAAACAGCTAGTGGAATGGGCCATGTGGCTCACCACTGACCATGGGGATGGCCAGAAGGTGTGCCAAAGGAAGCTTGTTGGACTTGGGGAAAATATGGCTAAGGGTGGTGCCACGGGCACTGTTGACAGGCCAT
>DF367370.1:0-16925 GCA_000787875.1 Solanum virginianum | reverse complement strand
ATCAGTAGGGGAGGCCTTGCTACTGGGACCCATCAAGGTCGTAGGGCTGCGAGGGCTCGGGGTCAGTCGGAGCCAGAGGTGGCGCCCCCGACAGCGAGTTCAGCCACTCCCCCAGCTCCAGAGGTACAGCTACCAGAACCTCTGACCCCTCAGCCAGGTACAGAGATTGGAGAGCTAAGAGAGGCTGTGCAATTGTTGACTCAGTTGGTAGCACACCAGGCCTGGCGATAGGAGGCTGGGAGCAGCCGAGTAGCCCAATGAGACAGTACCCGGGCTCGTGATTTCTTGGCTTGCAAACCCCCAGAGTTCTTTGGTACTAAGGTTTCTGAGGACCCCTCAAGAATTTATGCGCCAGATGTAGTGGACCCTGAGAGTGGTTAGGGCGACTGACACGGAATCAGTAGAGTTGGCCTTCTATAGACTCCATGATGTTGCGGCTAATTGGTATGAGTCTTGGTTGCTATCTTGGGGTGATGGAGCCCCTCCTGTTGCACCGGTACATGTTTCTAATATGTCAGACCGCATCCATCGCTACATTGTGGGGTTAGATTCCTATTATGTGGACAACTGCTTGGTTATGGCGGCCCAGTCTGGGATGGACATTGCTCGTATACAGGCTCACGCCCAGTGTATGGAGAGTCATCGCCATGGACGGCAGGGAGAGAGGACAGACGACAGGGGTTCGTCTAAGGAAAAGGGCACAGGCAGTGTCACAGCCTATGTGACACTAAACGAGCCGTGTGGCCTCCCTCGAAGGTGACTTCATTGAAAAATTATAAGTATAGGATCTTTAAGCTCAAGATAAGTTCACTTTCAAGCCCTCAATTCAAGCTCATTTATATGTTTTAAAGTCATCATGGGCCTTTTCCATCACGTCAAGTTCAAAGGAATTCCATTGGCTTAGTTTTTCACAAGAACCTATACAAGAGTCAACTTTAAATGATCATGTCTCTTTGTACAAAAAGAATTGAGTGGCTCATACCTATCAAATTGAAGCTCTTTGAATTATTTTTCTAACACATCCAATTTCACCTTATTTTGAGTTCGGAACAAGAAGTTATGCCATTTTTTGTAGAACCTATCTGGGCTGGGATAGGTGCCATCACTCACCGTGAAGAGCTTTATGACCCCTGAAGCCAAACATGACAAGTTCTAGATAAAATTAAGGTGTTTTTGATATTTTGACCCATCCCCAAGGCTTTTTTAGATCTTTAAACCACTTGTTACATTCCTAAACTTCTCTTACACTAATTCTAACCCCTCATCAAGACTAACACTGAGTTTCTAGAATCAAGCTCTCAAAATTCTCTCCATGTCTCATTTTTAAGATTCAAGCTAGGATTTAATTGGGGTTTTAAATTCAAGCTAAATTCTTCTCAAATTCATCTTCCTAAGCAAGGTCTGTGGATTTTTATTCTTGGTCCCTTTCAACCAAGAAGACCCAAGCTCCTTTCAAGTGATTTTCATTAATTTTTACCTACTTTAAAGTTGTGTTTTCAATATTATGGTTTATTAAATTCAATACATGTATGGGCTAGGGCTATATTGATGATTTTAAGTTGAATACAACACTATTATGATGATTTACTTTGAAGTTATGAGATTATGAATGTGGATGTCCCCTTCAAAGCTTGATTTAAGCGTGGGTAGTCTATATTATGTTTTAAATGTTAATTCTACTTATCTCTTTACTTAAATTTCATAATATTTTGTTGATTTTAGATTAAATCTCAATTATCCATGCTATTCTCACATTATTCATAGCCTATGCATTCATATTCATTAGATTTTTATGGAAATTATGAAGTAGGTTAAGCCCAATTACGTTTATATAAATGATTTTTGGCAAAGATAATGGTAATGACAAGAATGTGATCACATCAATGTATATTACTATGGCTCTTTGAGCATTGTAGGAGTTTGCACCATTTCGTATATGTAAGTGAGCTATTCATATGTATTATGGTTATAAACTATGATTTGGCTTTTGAGCCTAAATATGCATTGAAAGAATTGGAAATGACTATTGCCTCTTTATGTGTGTGTGTATGTATTCTTGCGGGATGATGGCTTAGAATCGATAGATTGAGGGCTCTCTCTCTTTCCTTGAACTATATGCCTAGCATATGTTATATGAAAATCCTATCTAAAATAGGTGTTCCTATAAGAAAGGTTACTTCATATAAAATGGGGTGCATGTAAGGTGAAGTATAATGTGATATGATATTATGTGAAAATCCTATCCGAAATGGGCTTGCCCGTAAGGAAGGTTGCTTCACATGAAATGGGGGTGCTCGTAAGGTAAAGTATGCTTTACTTTTGGCAAGTAGACCACCTTTTTACTGTTGAGGGGATTTCATCGAGATTCTAAGTAATAGCTTGCTTGGTCTTGCTCATGTCGGTTGAGGTCACATCCCCACTATATCTGAGCATTCTGTATTTCATGCATTATGGATTTCATGACATATTGTTATATACTCTTCTTTTGATATATACTTCTTCTTATATTATGTGCCCTTGTCATGTAACATTGAATGCACGTTGATAAGTCATATATATTGTATGCCCGTATACTTAGTACATTCAAATGTACTAACACATACTTTTGCCTACATGATCTAACCATATAGGAACATGAGATTACCTTCATCCACCGTTGATGGTTAGATAGGATTTGAGACATTTGTTGTGGTGTATCCTATCTTCCAAGGATAAGCCCCATTCCTCTACCTATGGTGCTTTTGTTTATATTATTTACTTTGAGGCTGAGCTCATGATATGTCTTGGCCGCCGTCCTATCTTATGATTAGTGACATTGTTGGACATCTTGTAGACTCACAGCCTATGTGACACTAAACGAGCCGTGTGGCCTCCCTCGAAGGGGACTTCATTGAAAAATTTTGTAGACTCTTATCGGATCTATATGTTATGTGTTCTATTTGGAGCTTATGGGTATGGTTATCTTTTGGATATGGATATTATGGATTGATTATGAGGATTATGATATGTATGTATGTTTGATATGGAAGATCCCAAGTCACGTATTTCCCCCATAGGGTGAGTCATACTTACCTGCCCCTTAGTCTTTATATGCTACGTGTTATGTAAGTCCATGTTAATCCTTTTCCCTATGTTTCCCCATAACATAAGTCCTACTTTTCTGTCCCTTAGAATATGTATTTACCATTTGTATACGCTTCCAAACTGATGATGTGATATGGATACTTTGAGGCTTATTTAAGAACTCTCGAGTTGCCATTCGCCATGTCACGCCTAGAACCTAGGTTCGAGTTATGACAGAGATGGTATCTGAGCACTAGATTTATAAATACTCCTCAAAGTTCAACATTCCCTGTGAAGTAGAGTCTTATTCTTGGGTGTGAAGCATGTCACATCCATGGGTAGGATGGTACAAGACATTTTAGGAAATGTTTCACTTTTTCATGATTTTTATCATACCAACTCAAGCCTAAGGTAATAGGTTCCTCCTTTCCTATGTGGTCCTAATTCTTTCACTCTTGAGTTTCAAGATATGACATGCATATATGCACACAAAAATGACTTTTAAAAAGTTTGAAATGATTTAAATACGTCTTGATATAAGTTTTAATGACTTTATTAGGCAAGGAAGATGTGTAGCTAATCCTATAGATGAGGTCAAAGGGGAGCTTGTGAAGGATGTGCATTTTTTTACAAGCTTACTCTTTTGGGTATTCTAAGATTTCTTGAGTCAGCTGGTTATCATAGAAGGTTTGTTGAAGGTTCCTTATCTATAGTATCTCCATTGACCAAGTTGACTCAAAGGAAGGCCAAGTTAGCATGGTTGAATGAGTATGAGAAGAGTTTTTAGACATTGAAATATCAGGTTACGTCTGCTCCCGTTATGACTTTACCAGATGGCTTAGATAGGTTGGTGGTGTATTGTGATTCTTCTCAGATTGGGTTGGGTTGTGTACTTATGTAGGTAATGGCTTATGTGTCAAGGCAATTAAAGGTGCATGAGCATAATTACTTGACCGATGATCTTGTGTTAGCGGTAGTGGTGTTTGTCTTGAAGAGTTGGAGGCACTATTTGTATGTGGTGTATGTTAATGTTTTCACTAGCCACAAGAGTTCACAATCACTCAAAGGGATCTTAACTTGAAGCAAATGAGATGGTTGGAACTACTTAAGGACTACAACAGAGTGTACAATATCATCCTAGCAAGGCAAATGCTATAGTTGACGCTCTTAGTAGGCTATCTAAGGGATGTGTGGCTCATGTTGATGATGGGAAGAAAGAGTTGGCAAAAGATGATTACTATTTGGCTAGTTTGGGTGTTAGGTTGGCCAGCTCTAATAATAGAGGTATTCATGTTCGAAATGGGGCTGAATCTTTTGTGGCTGTTGATTTTAAGGCTCAATAATACTTAGACTTAACATATGTTGTGTTAAAGAGGTTGGTTGCTGGAAATAAGATAGAGGTTTTCTCCCAAGGTGGAGATGGTGTATTTCGTACCAAGATTGATTTTACTTTTCGGATATTGATGGTCTTAAGGAGATGATCATGCGTAAAGCCCATAACTCTGATTCTTCTATTCACTCGAGATCTACTAAGAGGTACTAGGGTTTGAGAGAAGTGTATTAGTCGCATGGTATGAAGAAGGATATAGCCAAGTTTGTATCTGAATGCCTTAATTGTAAACAAATAAAGGTAGAACACCAAAGTCCCGGTGGTTTGACTCAAGATATTAAAAGTTCTACTTGGAAGTTGGAAGAGGCGAGCATGGATTTTGTGGTTAGTTTGCCTTGGACCTAAAAGAAATTTGATTCAATTTGGGGTGGTTAAGGTTGATAGGATAACTAAGTTGGCTTATTTCTTACCGGTAGAGACTACTCTCAATGTTGAATACAATGCCAAGTTATGTAATTTGGAGTTAGTTAGACTTGATGGTATGGCTACTTTTATTATGTTGGATCATAGTACCCAACTTTTGGAAATCATCTCAAAAGGGACTGGGCACTAAGGTGAAGTTGAAGTACATACCGCTTTTTCATCCTCAATCCATTGTGTAAGTTGAGAGACAATTCAAACTTTGGAGGACATGTCGAGGTGTTGTGTGTTAGAATTCAAGGTTAATTGGGGTGATCATCTACCACTTATCAAGTTCGCTTACAATAATAGCTTTCATGCTAGCATTGGTATGGTACCATTTGGGCTTTATATAATAGAAGTGTAGATCTCCGATGCGGTAGTTTGAGTTAGATGAAATGACTTCTATAGGCCTAGATTTAGTGTTAGAGGTTATGAAAAGAGGTGAAGTTGATTATGGAAAGGTTGAAGATGGCCCAAAGTCGCCAAAAGTTCTATTCAGATATTAGGAAGAAGGGTCTTGAGTTTCATGTTAGTGATTGGGTGTATGTGAAAGTCTCACCTATGAAGGGTGTAATGCATTTTGGAAAGAAGGTCAAGTTAAGTCCCCGGAATGAAGGTCCTTATGATATTGTTGAAGAGGATTAGGAATATAGCTTATAGGTTGTGTTTGCCTCTAGAATTAAGCTCTTGTCACTCAATTTTCCATGTGTCTATGTTGAGAAAGTTGTTTGGTGATACTAGTGCTACTGTGCCTTGTGATGGTGTTGAGGTTGAGGAGAACGTGTCTTATGAGGAAGTTTCGGTTGAGATCTTTGATGGACAAGTGAAGAGGCTTCGTAACAAGGATCAACATGTTAAATGTGCTACATGGGAAGTGTAATCAAGTAGGATGCGGCAATAACTTTATCCTTTCCAATCTACTCAAGCCTAAGGTAATAGGTTCCTCCTTTCCTATGTGGTCCTAATTCTTTCACTCTTGAGTTTCAAGATATGACATGCATATATGCACACAAAAATGACTTTTAAAAAGTTTGAAATGATTTAAATACGTCTTGATATAAGTTTTAATGACTTTATTAATTTCAAGTGATGAAATATGTATAGTATCTTGTGTTTGAATGTTTCATGTTCTAAGTTAAGCCTTTTAAGCCTTGTTCTTGTATACTCGAGGACTAATGTTCCCAAGGGGGAGATGATGTAAGGACCCGAACATTGTACAACCTCATTAAAGCTAGAAAATTTTGGTTTTGAAGAGTTTTGGACCAAGGTGACGCTCCATGGACGTGCCCTTGGCTTTTGGAGGATGTTTGGCCCCTAAACGTGGTGTTTTAAACTAAGGCACACCACATATGGACCCCTCATAGTCCCTGTGACACTTTATGGACCATGTGGTGGGTCATGTGGTGGCCTTCGATTGAAATCCCATAATATTCTGACCAAGTATTACCATACGACCAAGTTCACGGCTTATGTAGGGTGTCACGGCCCATGTGGCTACCCGTAAGGCTTCCAATTCTAAGGATGGAATCACCATCTCGTAACTTGATCATGGAAATTTTCTGTGGAGAGGGGTACGGGCAGTGTCATGACCCATGTGACACTACATGACCTGTGTGGCCTCCCGTCAAGGTGACTTTGTTGAATAATTCTAAGTATGGGATCTTCAAGCTTAAGCTAATTTCACTTTTAATCCCTCAATTTAAGCTCCTTTATGTGGTTTAAGGTCATCATGGGCCTCTTCCATCACATCAAGTTTAAAGGAATTCCATTGGCTAAGTTTTTCACAAGAATCGATGCAAGGGCCAACTTTAAATGATTATATCTCTTAGCACAAAATAAAATGGATGACCCGTCACCTATCAAATTTAAGCTCTTTGAATTAGCTTTCAAACCATCCAGTTTCACCTCATCTGAGTTCGTAGAAAGATGTTATACCCTTTTTCGTAGAACCTGTCTAGGCTGGGACAGGTGCCTTCACAGACCATGAAGCCAACCATGACAAGTTCCAGATAAAATTTAAAGGGCCATTTCATTAAGGTGTTTTTGATATTTTGACCCATCTCCAAGGATTTTTAAGACCTTTAAACCCCCCTTTACATTCCTAGACCTTTCCTATATTAATTCTAACCCCTCATTCAAGACTAACACTTAGTTTCTAGAATCAAACTCCCAAAATTCTCTTGAAGTCTCATCATCAACATTCAAGCTAAATTCTTCTTAAATTCATCTTCCTAAGCATGGTATATGAGTTTTGATTCTTGGTCCCTTTCAACCAAGAAGACCCAAACTTCATTCAAGTGATTTTCATGAATTTTTGCTTACTTTAAAGTTGGGTTTTCAATATTATGATTTATTAAATTCAATCAATGTATGAGCTAGGCTTTATTGATGATTTTAAGTTGATTAATGCCCTATTATGATGACTTATTTTTAAGTTATGAGATTATGAATGTGCATGTCCTCTTCAAAGCTTGATTTACACATGGGTAGTCTATATTAAGTTTTAAATGTGAATTCTACTTATCTCTTTACTTATTTTCATAATGTTTTGTTAATTTTAGATTAAATCTCAATTACCCATACTATTCTCACATTATTCATAGCATATAAATTCATGTTCATTGGATTTTTATGGAAATTATGAAGTGGGTTAAGCCCAATTACGTTTATGTAAATGATTTTGGTAATGATATTGGTTATGACAAGAATGTGATCAGATGAATGTCTATGATTATGGCGTTTTGAGCATTTTGGGTGCTTGCACCATTTCGTATATGTAAGTGAGCTATTCTTATGTATTATGGTTATGAACTATGGTTTGGCTTTTGAGCCTAAATGTGCATTGAAAGAATTGGAAATGATTATTGCCTCTTTGGAAGCATGTATATATATATATGTATATGTACTTCTGTGGGATGCCAACTTAGCACCGATGGAGTGAGCGGTCCATCTCTTTCTTTGAACTATGTGCCTAGTATAGGTTATGTGAAAATCCTATCCAAAAGGGTGGTGCCCATAAGAAAAGTTGCTTCATATGAAATGGGGTACCCATAAGGTAAAGTATAATGTGATATGATATTATGTGAAAATCCTATCCAAAATAAGGGTGCCCATAAGGAAGGTTGCTACATACGAAATGGGGGTGCTCGTAAGGTGAAGTATGCTTTACCTTTGGATAGTAGACCACCTCCTTACCAGTGAAGGGATTTCATCGGGATTCCAAGTAATAGCTCGCTTGGTCTTACTCATGTCTGTTGAGGCCACATCCTTACTATATATGAATATTATGCATCATGGATTTCATGGCATATTATTACATACTCTTCTTTTGGTACATACTTCTTCTTATATTATATGCCCTTGTCATCTAACATTGAATCCACGTTTGATAAGTCATATGCATTTCATGCCCGCATACTTATTATATTCAAACATATTAATACATACTTTTGCATCATGGTCTAACCATGTAGGAACTGGAGACTACCTTCATCCACCATTGACAACTAGATAGGATTTGAGATATTTGTTGTGTTGTGTCCTATCTTCCAAGGACAATCCACCATTCCTCTACCTATGGTGCATTTGTTTATATTATTTACTTTAAGGGTGAGCCCGGGATCTATCTTGGCCCCCATTCTATCTTATGATTAGAGGCATTGTTGGACATATTGTAGACTCTTGTCGAATTTATATGTTGTGTGTTGTATTTGGAGCTTATGGTTATGGTTATCTTATGGATATGACTATTATGTATTGATTATGAGGATTATGATATATATGTTTATTTGATGTTGAAGATACTAAGTCCCATATTGCGCACATAGAGTGAGTCATACTTACCTGTCCCGTAGTCTTTATGTGCTATCTATTATATGAATCCATGTTAATCCCTTTCCCTATGATATCCCCATAGCGTGAGTCCTACTTTCCTGTCACTTAGAACTATGTGTTTACTATTTGTATACGCTTCCTAACTGATTATGTGAATATGGATACTTTGAGGCTTGTTTGGGGACTCTCGGGTTCCCAGTCCCCATGTCACTTCTATACCCTAGCTCCAGGCCGTTACATATTTTGAGGGCAAACACCACAGCTACCAACTCAAGATCATGAGTTGGATAATTCCTCTCATAAACCTTAAGCTATCTGGACGCATAAACTATCACTTTTCCCCTCTACATCAACACACAGCCCCAATCCAACTCTAGATGTTTCACTATATATTACAAAAATCTTTAGCTCCATCGAGCAGGATAAAAATGGGTACAACAGTGAACCTTGTTTTCAACTCTTGGAAGCTCTTCTCATATTCATTAGACTACTGAAACTTGACCTTCCTCTGAGTTAGCCTAGTCAACTGTTAGGATATATAAGAGAACCCATCAACAAATCTGTGGCAGTAGCCTACCAATCCCAAGATGCTCCTTATGTCGATTGGAGATATAGGTCTGGGCCAATTCTTAACCACCTTAATCTTATGAGTATCCAATCAAATTTCATTGCCTGAGACAATATGGCCTAGAAAAACGGCGGAAAGCCAAAATTCACACTTGAAAATTTTGCATATAACTTATTATCTTTGAGAGTTTGTAAAGCGATTCGAAGGTGATTTACATGTTCCTCATCTCTAGAATACACCAAAATGTCATCGATAAACGCAATCACAAAGATTACTTTATTCATCAAGTCCATGAAGGTTACAGGTGTATTTGTCAACCCAAAGGACATCACAAAAAACATGAAATGACCATTTCATCTTTGGAAATCCATGTTTAGTATGCCACTTTCTCTAACTTTCAACTGGTGATAGCCTGATCTCAGGTCTATTTTGGAGTAAACCATGGCACTCTGAAGTTGGTCAAACAAGTCATATATCCTAGGGAGAGGATACTTATTTTTTTATCATGAACTTATTCAATTGCCTATAGTCAATGCACATTCTGAGAGACCCATCTTTCTTTTGTATGAATAGGACAAGAGCACCCCAAGGTGAAACACTTGGCCGAATAAAGACCTTCTCTAGCAAATCTCTCGACTACTCTTTCATCTCTTTCAACTTAGCACGGGCCATCCTATAAGGTGGAATAGAGATAGGTTACGTATTGGGGAGAAACATCAATCCCAACCGTATCAGGAAAGATTCCAAGCAAATCCTCAGGAAACTCATTCATAATAGAAACTGACTCAAGGGTAGGATACTCAAAATCATTAGACTTAATGCACATGAGGTGATATATTCATCCCTTATAGATTAGCTTTCTAGCCTTAACGTAGGACATAAACTTACCCTTAGGTGCAATAGAATTTCCCTTCCACTCTAGGACCAGTTCATTCAGGAATTGGAATTTAACCACTCAGGTCCTACAAGCAATGGAGGCATAGCAGTCGTGAAACTAATCCATGCCAAGGATCACAACAAAATCAATCATCTCCAACACTATCAAGTCAGCCAAGCTATCCATATGATAGATGGACACTACACAATCTCTATAGACCCCTTTGGCTAAAATAGACTCACCAATAGGGGTAGAAACAGAAAAAAGTTCAAATAAACACTCCGAAAAGATCTCAAATCTATTAGCCACATATGGCATCACAAATGACAGAGTTGCACCTAGATCAAGCAAAGCATAACCATCAAAAGTAATGACTCAAACTTATTAGTGACAATATCTTGTGCAACA
Source organism: Solanum virginianum (assembly GCA_000787875.1). NCBI lineage: Eukaryota > Viridiplantae > Streptophyta > Magnoliopsida > Solanales > Solanaceae > Solanum > Solanum virginianum. The sequence continues at coordinate 6,383 of DF367370.1, read as the reverse complement.
TTTTGGTCTTGTCGGTTCCCTATTGCATATAGAAGGTTTGTTCTACCACCTATCCCTAATGTAGCACCTCTCTAATCACTTTTCATTAGTGGTGCTATAGTAGAAGACTGGACATTATTCCCCACATCAAAATTGTCTTTTGGAAATGACCCATTTGGCCACATATAACAGCCATTCCCCCTTCTCTACACTTTTCCAAGTGCGTCCAACCATGCCTTCCACAAGGTGGATTCCACCTCAAACCCAAGGTCACAGTAGACTATGATTGAGGACCTTGTATCCTGAGGTTCAACTGACCTTGGAACTATTGCTTATACCTATTATTCGGAACTGGTGCATTCATTGATAATTGTGCATAACTTAGAAGCCTCTTCGGAAAGTAGGATGTATCTAATTTATTCTACTTAGTTTGGCGAGCCTTGGGCCTTGATGATTTAGCCTTCTCGCTCAGATTATCCTCTCTATCCCCTTCTTGTTCTCCTCAAGTTGTTGGGTATAAACCATGAGTCTATAGATGTTCATGCATGGAATAAGCAAAGTTGTTTTGCATTTCTTCTTCATATGTTTACCTAAGCCAGATATGAACTTCCTCATTCTAGCTCTAATGTCATGGACCATCTCCGGAGCATACCTAGATAGTTAGATGAACTTGAGGTTGTACACTTTAATAATCAATCCTTCTTACTTCAGCATCTGTCATGCTCCAGACCTAGGGCCTAGATGTGATCGGCAAAGATAAGCATAAACAAGGGGAATCAGGTCTAAGGTAAAGAGTTAAACACTTAAATAACATGAATGAGTCAAAGCTCAAGAATAATACATAATTTGTCCAACAATACCTCTACACATAGAACTTAGCGGGGGCTAAAACAAGCAACCGGGCTCACCCTCATTGTCATAAGTATTCCAAAATATACAAGATATAGTCTGAACATAAGCATGAAAGAAGATAAATATTGTCCCTGGACATGAGGACTCACCAAAATCTAACTTGAACAATCCGCCTAGCCACGAGGAGAAACAATAGGGGCTCCAGTTCCTACATGGTAATATCATGTAGGCATAGAGTATGAGTTAGTACGTTTGAATGTACTAAGTATGCAGGGTGCAATGCATGTAACTTGCAAAAACCTGTATATCAATGTTAGATGCAAGGTACATAATATATAAAGAGTTGAATATCAAAGAATGTAATATACGAGATTTTATGAAAGCCGTGATGCATGAAACACAAATGATGCGCTTATATATATTAGGGATATGACTTCAACAGACATAAGTAAGACCAAGCAGGCTATTACTTGGAATCCCGATGAAATCCCCTCATCGATAAAGAGGTTATCTACTTGCCAATGGTAGACCATACTTCACCTTATGGGACAACTCCTTCGTCGTATGAAGTAACATTCCTTGGAACAACTCTCTCTTCGAATAGAATTTTCACAAAAATATATATATATATATATATATATATATATATATATTCATATACATATATATACATACATACATAATTTTAAACGACGTAGATCACTTTCGAAATTATTTCAATGCATTCTTAGGCTTAAAGGCCAAAACATAATTTTATAGTCTATATACTCATGCATAGGAATAGCACATTCATATACAAAATGGTGCAAGTATCCAAAATGCTCAAAGAGCCAAAATCAAAGACATATATATGATCATAATATTTTCGTAACCAACATTTTATCAAAATCATACCATAAAACAAAATTGGGCCTAACCCATAACATAATTTCTCAAAATAATTCATATACATGAATGCATATGCTATGAACAATGAGAGAATGACATGGGTAATTAAGACTAAATGTAAAATCAACATTTATAATATGAAATTGAAGTGAAATCATAATTAAATCCATATTTATATGCGTAATGTAATAACCCATGCCTAAATAGTTCTTAAAGTGGACATGCATACTTATAATTTCATAAACCCAAAGTAAATTCTCATATAATGGTTTAAATCATATTGAAATTGCATAAACAATCCTTAAAGGGGACATGCAAACTGATAATTTCATAAACCCAAAATAAATCCTTATATAATGGTTTAAATCTCATTAAAATCATCAAATAAACACTACCCATGCATCAATAGAAATTTAGGAATCATAATATTCAAAACCCCAAATTAAAGTAAGCCAAAATAAATGTAGGTTTTCTTGAAAATAAATTTTGGGTCTCCTTGATTGGAAGGAATCAAGGATAAATATGCATACCTTAGACCTTGAGTTCCTTGGGATTGAGTTTGGGAAGAATGGAAGCTTGGAAGTGGGTCTTGGAATCCAAACTTGTTATTGGGTTTCCTTGAAATCGAATTGGAGCTTAATGAAGGCTCTTCAGAGGATTTGAGAGTGTGATTGAGATGAGAGTAGTGAAATTGGGTCCTTAAGAATAGGGTTTAGGTCTTTTAGGAAGGTTAAGATAGCCTAGGAGGTCAAAAAGGGTCATTAGGATAATTAACATTTATGAAAATGCCATTACTGAACGGATGGAAAATTTGGCAAAGTGTTGCCCCGCGGAAGGTCCCATAGGTTATGTGGCACTCCACAGGTTGTGCGGAGTGCTCGTGACAAGGTACTTAGTCTAAAAATTGAAGTTGGAAATAGATTGGAAAAAGACGTCTCATCGCGACCACGGAGGCCTCCACCGGTCGTGTGGAGTTTCACGACCCGTGTGGAGGGCTCGTGGCACCATACTTGGTGCAGGAAAGTGTTTTCTAGGGTCTACACCAAGCCCCATAGGTCATGCCCCATGCCACAAGTCGTGGTGAGGGGGCGTGGCTCAACACTTGGCAAAAAAACTCCCCCAAACGCCCACTTTAGCCCTCTTGCTCACCTTCACACCTCACCCCACGACTAGTGGCAAGCCACACCACCTGTACCAGTAGTCGTGGTATATACCTTAGTCCAAAAATGGATTTTTCCAGCCTCACATGCCTCACACGGCCCATACAAGCCACCATTGGCCGTATAGGTGCCCGTGGGGCTTAACTGCACAGGAGGGTCTCACGAAAATGGTCATAACTCCTTCATCCGAACTCGAAATGAGGTGAGACCAAGTGCGTTGGAAAGCTAACTCAAAGGGAGTTCATTTAATATGTGATGTGCCAACTATTCTAAATGTGCTAAATGTTATTCTTGTTTAAATTTGACCCTTCTACTGCTACTTGTTTCGAACTTAGCCAACGAAAATCCTTTTGAACTTGGCTTGTCGTAGGGGCCCATGACAGCCTTAAACAACATACATAAGCTTGGAAATTCTATGTCCTTACATCATCTCACCCTTGGGAACATTCCTCTTCGAATGTGGAAGAACAAGGCTTGAAAGACTTAGAACACGAAACCTACAACCATATGATCAATGCATAGTTTACTAGTTGAAGATCATAAAGTAGTTAAAACTCATGCCAAAAATGTATTCAATTCATTTCAAACATAATGTATATCATTTCAATGCGTATGCAAGCATGTCATGACATAAGACTCAAGAATTGAAAGGTCGGGACTGCTTGGGAAAAGAAAGATCCTAGTGCCTTATGCTTAGGTAGATTGGAAAAGATAGGGATGTTGCCTTATCATGATTGCTTAGGCTTCTCCGATGGTATTTTCAACTTGTCATTTTCCCTAATGGGTCTTGACGAATACTACACATTTATCAATCATCTTTTCCACCCTTTCCATCCAATACCTCCATCGGGACCTTCTCTTAAGTCAACTTATCCTCCACAACCTCAAAGAGTTCTATAGCACTAGAATCACCAACATATCCCCTCAACCTAGAAGTATGAAGAACCGGATAAATCATTCCCCTATCCATAGAATGTTCCCATACATATGCAACCTTACCAACCTCCCTCTACATTCTATAAGGACTCATAACTCTAAACTCAATTGTCAACCTTAAACATGCTTAGTCCACTTCGTACCCTAAACCACCATCTCCCCCTTGGGAGACAACCTCCACTCTAACATCCTTTCACCCAAAACTTCCAACTCTAATATGGTAGAATCAATGCCTTGCTTAAACTAGACCTCTTCAACCAAAGAAGATCTGGAACCACCAAGAACACTATACTACCATTCTCAACTTTCCTCAACCTAACTTCCAATTTAACCAACCGATGGATCCCACTAGTCACCTCTTTACCACCATTATCCACATATGCTAGGCTACCCCTAGGCACCCCACTTAGAGCATCAACCATAACATTAGCCTCAATAAGGAAATATCGCACACTCATATCACAATCCTTCATGAGTTCTGATTAACCACCTTCTTGTTATCCTCAGCTCACACCTATTATACTTAGCAAACAACCTCCCATCTCCCAAGACTTCCAACACTACCCCCAAGTGATTTATAAGCTCTAAATAATTCAATACTCTATTGCTAGAGGCCACCACAAGCATGCCAAGGTAGGGTTTTAAGACCCTATTCATGAAACCCATAAACACAACCGGTGCATAAGCCCACCAAACAACACTACCAANCCACAAGCATGCCGAGGTAGGGTTTTAAGACCCTATTCATGAAACCCATAAACACAACCGGTGCATAAGCCCACCAAACAACACTACCAATTTTCAAAATGCTCATTCCTAGTCTGAAAGGACACTTAGGGATATCACCCACACTCATCCACACTTGGGAATAAAAACCGAATCTCAAATCAACCATAGAAAAATGACTAACCCAGTGTAGTTGACCAAATCAATCGACGATTCCTACCCATCATATTAAAATCTTACAGGTCCTACACTCATACAAAGCATGCCATGCAAGGAGCCAAACCACCCCAAGACCTCCAACACCTCAAACTAACTCCAACCAAAATTACAACACAAGACTTAATGCAATAAAAACCCAGATTAACACCTATGAAACTCCTAGCAAACATATACTAAACAAAAAGTATAGACACCAAAGGTCCACACAACAACTTAGACACACAAGAAGCCCCACTAGCAACTAAAAGAATAGAGAAGAAGTAGTAGCACACCGGGCCTAACAATGTATGCATATCAAAGCCCAAGAAACTTCAACTTACCGGTAATAGCATCGAGTATGTTAGAACCCATATAGTGGTGTTTTAGAATCATTTCAAACTTTGGTGCCAATATTATAATTTTTGGGAAATTCGACACTTAAGTATACTTTTGAAGAGTTTGAGAATTTAAGTTGGAATTTTCATATACATATGTGTGCATAAACTTATAGATATTTACATGTACATGTGTACACATACAAGACTAAGTACTATAAATCTTCTTCTTCTTATTATATATATATATATATATATATATATATATATAAAGGAAAATATGAATTCTAGAATGTTAATTGTGTAAACATGGGATTGGTCCAAGTTTCAAATGGACCAAGATATTAAACTTCATTAAGTTGCCTTGACAAATTATATATACATGTTACAAAGAGAGGCTTCAAGGTCATTTTTCCTCTTCTTCTCCATACAAAAAAAAAGGAAAAAGAGCCAGCTAACGTAGGTACTATTCTCGAGTGAATAGTACCACACTCTATAATTCATTCTTTTGCTATTTGACACTACAAGCCTAGTATATTAGGTTCCCCAAGTATCATGAAAGCATTGGTTTTTCAAGGAAATTATTGGAAAATTTGAATTGAAGTTTTAAAGTTGTTGAAGGGTTGTGAAGGTAAGTGTAATTTTCTCTTCCTTCAAGTTGAATTTAAGCTTGTATATGATTTGGGGGTTGTTAAATTGAAAGAATAACCAAGAAATTTGGTTTGAGTAAGTGAGTGCTTAGCTTGAAAGTTGTTGGGTTCGAAATGAGGTTTATGAATGTGAATGAGATTTTGTTGTCTTAAAATCATATGTGTGGGTCTAGGTAACTTGAAAATGATTCTTGAAGTGTAGAGAGAGTATGAGAACTTGTGTATATACATTCTTGGAGTGGTGAGTCAAAATTGGATTCTTTGTGGTGTTGAAATATTGCAAATGGCTCATTGTTGTTCTGTGATTGCTGTTGATGTTGTTGTTGGTTAAATGAGGCCATAGTGGAGCCCGAGATGGTCTAATTTAAGGGGATATACTGTCGAAATTTCTATAGGATGTTTGGAATAAAACTTAGAAGTTAATGTCCGGAATGAAGACTAACTATGATGCTATTGTGATAATTATAGATATTGGGCGTTCGGAAGAATAAAATTGAATTTGGTTTGTTGTTGGAGCTAACTTAGCAAAGGAAGAGAGGTATGTAAAACTTTTCCTCTCCCGGCATGACTAGTTCAAAAATATCAAGTATGATAGTGTTTAAAAAATTCCTTTATGTCTCCAATTTTAGCTTAAGTACATATTTGTTTCTCCCTAAAAA
>DF367373.1:0-15158 GCA_000787875.1 Solanum virginianum | reverse complement strand
CACTATAATGAACCCAATTTCGACCAACATTCCAAGAGTTTTTACACCCAAGTTCTCATACTCTCTCCACACTACAAGAACCATTTTCAAGTTAATTATACCCACACACATGATTTTAAGACAACAAAAATCTTATTTACATTCATATATCCCATTTCGAACACAACAACTTACAAGCTTAAAACTCACTTAATCAAACAAACTTTGTTGGTTATTCTACCAATTTAACAATCCCCAAACCCTATACAAGCTCAAATTTAACTCAAAAGAAAGGAAAATTTCACTTACCTTCACAACCCTTTCACAACTTCAAAACTTCGATTCGGAATTTCCACGGGTTTCCTTGCCAAACCAAAGCTACTACGATGCTTGGGGGATCCAATGTACTAGGCTTGAAGCCTTAAATTTGGAAGAAGAAACAAAACCACAATTTTTTTGGTTTTACTGTAGCAACCCGTAGGGGTTGCTACTGTTCATCAAAGAAGCCATTTTTGTCTAAGTGTTGGTGAAGGAAGAAAGATCTTGTGATCCCTCTTGTAACATATATGTATGTATATATAATAACAATAAGTCAAGGCCTCTTAAAAGAAATAATATCTTGGTCTAGTTTACCCTTGAACCAATCACAAGGCCTCACACTTAATATTCTAGAATGGTATTTTTCAACATATAAATACATAATAAAAAGACTTGAACACTTGGTCTTGCAAGTGTACACTTGTACATGTAGATGTCCAAAGGTTTATGCACACATACTTATATGAAAGTTCCAACTTAAATTCTCAATTTTTTCAAAATACACTTAAGTGTCAAGTTTTCTGAAAATTACAATGTTGGTCCAAAAGTTCGGAATGATTTCCAAAACACCAATATACGGGTTCTAACAATATGCCAGTAAGTTTGATCAGATTTTCTTTGATGACATGGTTAGTGCTTCTATCTAAACTTTATTTCTATTGCAATGCTACCATTTATTTATCTATGTCTTCCATGACACAAGTTTTTAAAAAACAAATTGTTTTGATAAATGACTCTTTTTATATTGAATATTGATAGTAATATTAGGGGTTGTTAAGATATCAGAATTAGAATATTATTCTTGATATGAATATTTATTTTGTGTTTTATTATTTATGTTATATTAATTCAATATAAATTTTTAAATCAAAATATTTGTTTTATTTTTTATATTTGTATCTAATGGAGGAATTATATATTTAATATTCTTATGTTTGTATTAAAAGATCCCTTGACATATCAAATAGTGGTTTGATGAATTATTTTTAGAAACTGACATTCACTCAAAAGTGTAAATTGAGAGCAGTAAGAAAGAAACTGAAACGGACTTTCCTCTAAAAGTGAACGAAGTCATCTTTTAGCTTCTTTGGTGAACAAAGTTCCTGGTAAAATTAATTGTTTTGACAATTGACTTACTTTTTAAGAATTTATCGTCATACCTAACACATTGTTACCTTGGACCTTCAGATGCAGGTGGCACTAGTGTCCAATTCCGAGATATAACAAGGTTTCTTGATGATTCTTCAACTTGATCCAATGTAGTCTAAGGCTCCTTGAAGAGACAAGGTTGTTTTCTTAAGTGGAATATTCAATATTTCATTGTTTCTTGAGACTATATAGTATCATTTAAACTTTTATTATAGTACCATGTATGGCAAAATTTAGTTAAATTTAAATCCTAAAAATTCACTATAGTCAGGATTTATTGGTACAAATAAATATTATGCCGATACAACTGATGATCCAAGTCCAATAAATATAGATTTAATTATAAGTTCAATTATATTGGACTAATCCATTCAACTGGGCTACAAATAATGAGCCGACTTTTCTAGAGGCATTGTTTGGTGTCATTTGTCAAATTATGTTGCATAGTAAGCCATCCGTTTCAACTCTTTATTATTATATCTTCATGTCAAATGAGGTTCAATATGTAGAAGTAGCATTCTCATTGTCATTGATGAGTCCAACGTAGAAATAATAGTCAGAAAAGAAACTCTACTCCATGGGTTGTAATAACAATGACATCACCATTCCCACCCCGCTAGAACCACCATATAAAGATCAATTTGATACAACTCCAATGGAGATGCAGGATGAATCAAATGAATCAACCATTCACGAGGAGGTGGTGGAAAAATCAAACACAATGCCTATGGATACCAGTACATGCGCAGACAAACCCTCAAAGCCAACTTATCAAAACATACTATTAACACTAGTCCCTAAGAAAGGCAGAGCAATAGAGGCAATGTGGGGTCATCCCTAAGAAAGGCAGAGCAATAGAGGCAACAGAATGGCCAATCTACAAGATAGTTATCGATGAGTCTAGTAAAAATCTAGGAAACGAGTTGGAAGACTGCATAGAGCTATCCGAGTAGGATAAGAAACGTACATACCGACATTGGGCTTACTCGATCATAATAAAGATCATTGAAAAGCGAATCAATCATCACTACCTCAAAAGCAAACTCACCTCAATGTGCAGGGTATTTGAAGAAATCATACTAACAGACCTTGGCCAGAGTTACTACATTGTCAAATTCTACAAGAAAGAAAACATGAGGAAAATGCCATAGCAGGGTCCTTGTTTGTCAATGGATACTTCTTATCAGTTAAAAGATGGCATCAAAAATTTGTTGTCTCTGAAGCAAAGGAAACCTACTCTGCTATATGGGTGAGAGTATTGGAACTGCCAACAGAATTCTACGACCTTAGTATCTTAGCAGGAGTGGGCAAAAAGATGAGACGATTAGTGAAGATCGATATTTGTACATCATCAACACTACGTTGCTGCTATGCCCGCATTTGCATGGAGGTACCAATCGGCATAATAGTAAAGAAGCACATCACCATAAGCCACCATCTACAAACACTAGTGAATGAAGACCAGAGCATCCACTGTACGACCTGTGGGTTCCTAGGACATATTGATGTTGGGTGTACCAACAGAAGGACAACCACAAGAATTGTTCAACCGAAAGCATCCACCCAGCAAATAGCTGAAAATACTAGCCATGGTAAGTAGATAGGAAGCGAGCCAATTGAAAGCGATGAAGCGCCCTGGCAGCTGGTGGCTTTTACAAAGAAACGAAACCAAGGAAAATGACAGTGCCCAGCAAAAGAAGCAGAGATAAGTATTAGCATCAATTTATTTGATGTTATTACAAGTAAGTCTCTAGACTAAAAGATCTACTAGTACAGGAAAATAACTTCTCAGAATACACCCTAAAAGGGCAACAATCCATACCAAACTCTACTGAACGCCCTGAGACATCAAGAAACCATGGAGGTCCATGAATATGTTACATGACATTGCAAAGGATGATGCCAAAATCCCATTACAAAAATAAATAAAAACAAAAATAAAATTGCAAATAGTATTACTCTCTCTCCATGCATTGAAGTGGCAGAAATCTTACCTCACACACCAAGCACGTCACCCAATAAATCGCCTACCCTGCCCACCACAAGTACTCTCACGTCACCTCCAACATTTAATGATTACCCCTAAATCAACCACAACAATTTATCCAAAATCTTGTCAAAAGATAATCCAAAATTATTGCTATCCATCAACTATTCCAAATCAGAACTTCTGGCTCACATGGACATCCCAATGGCCAGTCAATCCAGTTGTAAAGATATGGAAATGACTAGAAAAGACCGGATGAAAAAAAATCCAATTTTGGAAATAATACAAACATAGTAACATCAAGTAAAAAGTAGTAACTTTCTATATCCTAACAAGGTTTTAAATATTCCTAATACTAGTACTACTCCCTCTACCATGGAAAATAGTATTATTAATAAAGGACCCATCCAAATCAACTCTATCAGTATTGAACTTCTCTTAGAGCCATATAATGACAAGATCACCCTTTATAGCCCAACAAAGGAGGACTGCAATGAGACCCTTCTTATTTACCCATCCACCAAGACACCAATGAGACAACAACTTCTTGAATGCAATAAAATCGTAACCTTTTTTTCCCTCTTCCACTACCACCACTCCCGACTTTTTCTTGGCAATGATAAGGGAAATCACCTTTTATGCAACTCACACTCCAACACCAAACTCAATACCACAATCATGGGTGGAACTAGCGCTTCAGGCCTATGCCTTTTCCTTCACAGTGCTTGTGAACAACCAGGAGATAAAAGTAGTTTTCCAAAACCCAAGCTTTCTTGCTCAAGTAGTCTCAGAGAGGATGAGATCTCAGAGGGGATAAGACTAGCAACAGAGATATGAAACAATCAGCTATGGTTGTATATGACCCTACAACAACCTATGAAAATCCCATTCCCCCACGTTCGATAATATTAGTTCCCCACGAGGGAGAATCCTCTCTTCAATCTGTTGAGCCAGATACTAAGCCGGGAAACCCTCCATTTCCCACTATCATTTTTCACCCTCAAAGAAACACAAGTAGCCTTTAGCCTATGGAATGTGCCTCTAAAAATGCAGAAGAATCCCCACATCTTATCCACACTAATACATTCGAGCATAGAGGAGGGACACCAAGTACTAATTCCCAACAATGTGGGGTCATCAATCCCAAGTACCACCAAAGACCCTAGTTCACTCCCACCTCCCCAAGAAGTTCCACAGCTAAAGGAAAATGTTGATTCCCAAGAACTTGAAAACACTCTAGAACTAATGAGAGAAATCATAATGAAGATAATGATACTGAAGGAAGCAAAATTGATAATATCCAAAGAATAATTTGTAAAAACATGTATCCTTATTTTTTCACCAACTTTACTTAAAAGCACTTTAGATACAAGAACCCCATCAACTCCAAAGATAGGGAACTATGCAGTCATGTTGAACCCGACATTAGGGATGGGTAACCAAATGAGGACACCAAAGGAATCCTCAAAGAAAATTGCAGTTGCCCCAATCAGACAAATGAATATCATAATAAAGAACTATAGAGGTAGAAATGAAGTGGAGCTTAAATGAAACTTCACATCTATGTTACGTTAAAACATGCCACTACTAGTTGCTCTGATAGAAACAAAGATACAAGACCATCATAGCTTACGTGAAATCTTCACATTTAACAATATGATCCAGGTTACAGGAAGTGCAAGAAACTGTGGGCAACAGCCACAAAAAACTGCTGACATTATCTTTTCTTATTTCTTGGCCCATAAAATCCTACCATGTGTCCTGTGGCGCTGCGGAGCCACCTAGGGCTCTTGACGGTCTCGTTACGGATGGTTTAATATAATTTATCAAGAAAATTTGGCCCCCATGAAACGACCCCAAAAAGTACCCAAAAATGTGCCTCAGAAGTGCCTAGAATTGTAATTACCATATATCTCAAAATTTGTGCTCAATATCCAAAATTTGACTTTATATTTTTGATTAGGGGGTCATTTTGAGTGGAAAATAGGTCTACCCCATTTAAGAGCAAATGATTAGCAATTTCAATTTTTGTAATTTTGCTTATCCAGTATCTATCCGCGATAGTACCGCGACATGCCTCCATCGTGGACATGTGTAAATTCAACCTCTGTGACAAGACCGTGCCACGGACTAGACAAAAACCTTTGTGAATTCTGCCCAGTTATTTTTCTTGCGGTCCAAAGCTTTTAAGTCTTGGGCCTAAGTGTCCCCATGTGAATATACTTAGCCATTTTCACCCTCATATCATTCTAAACATTCCACAATACTCACTCAAACATTTAGCCAATATTTCACCTCCTAAATTCAAGTCTTAAAACACTTTTCGGATCTTAAGGATTGGACTCAAGCTTCAAGTCTCCATCTCCAATCTTTAAGGATTGCACTCAAACTTCAAGTCTCTATCTCCAATCTTCATCAAGTTCATCTCTAAAGGTAAGGTATGTGGGTTTCTTTCATGGGTTCCTTTCACCCATGATATCCAAGCTTCATTTTACTTAAAACTTATATGATTTAAAGATAATTTACTCATGGGTCATATTTGTTATGAAAATCACTACACACTGTGTTGGAGTTTATGAAATTATAACTGTTTTGCTATGCTTTGAGCTATGAAACTAAGGTCTATTATAAGATTTGATCAAGAGTTTTGTTGTATATTGCATGAGGGTGTTGATGTGCTATCATAATACAGCACATTTAGTGCCTAAAACAAGGGATTTTATGAATTCTCAAAGCGACATTTTAGTGTTTTGATGTGTTTTTGTGTTAAATCTTGTGAAACGTTAGGTTGGCATGATTTTAAAGAAAAGTTGCATATTTTGCTGAAGCATAGGCCATACGAGCCCAGCTACGAGTCATAGGTTGTGTCATTGCAGGAATCAGAGACCGAAAATTAGAAATCTGCCAAGTGAAGGTCACTCCTACGAGTCCAGCCTATGAGTCATAAAATACTCTATGACTTATACAGGTGTACTCGTAGCAAGAACCAGAGAGCCAAAATATTGGACTAAAAAATTGAAGACCAAGACTACAAGATCAACATGCGAGTCGAGCCCAAAAAATAACTCGTACCTATGGGTCATACCAGTTTAGTCCAAGATGCCAAGATCCTGATACGAGACTTCAACTACGACTCGTAGGTTCCCCTACGAGTCATAACTGCAAAACTTATCAGCTACTAACTATCTTTTTTGTGCAATTTTTAGGGTTATTTTGTACACACTATATATAGTTTTAAGTTAGGTTATATTGAAGGAGTGACCAAAGACACTACTCCAAGATATTTTTAAGCTTTTTTTAGGTTTTAGAGAAGTTTATTTGTTCTTTCTTGAAAAACTAATTTTTGGAAAACTGCAAATCTTGCTTTGTACGCATTGTTGATCAATCAAGCTTATGGTTTTGCAACTTATGGTGCCTATTTTCTTCATTGTTATTGGTGAAACTCTCAACTATGTCTATTATTTGCATTTTTGTGTATTTTGCTTGAGCCATGAGTAGCTAAGCATCCACAAATTGGGGTTGTGGGAATCATGGGTAGTTGACTTGAAATGACCTAGGTTTTGTGCATATTTATGATTAGGGTTTTGCATGTATTATTTCTTTCCTTCATTTTAAAATGTCGAGTCTTGGGGTCTGTTCTTGCTTACTGATTAAGGTAACAGTTAGTTGGCACGCCATGGTAGTCGACCAAGCGCTATGGGAAAATTCAACCTTCACCTTCACAAGAGTGCAGGATGAACCTAACTTACCGTCTTGCATGCGATTCACTAATCGTAGTTATATTATCGAGGGTAATTGAGTCAACGAACTATGGGGAATACAATTCCAAAGTTGTTCCAAAATTGAGCATTTTTTGATATTCTAGTTATCATTTATTTTATGTTGTTTTTGAATCACAAACTCCCCCCCTTTTAGAGATTTTAGTTATAGCTATTAGAAATGATAAGTAGTGAAATCATATAGTCACGCCCTGTATTCCCTGTGGATTCAATCCTAACCTCAGTTAGATTAATTACTGATAGCGACTACTTTCTTATTGGAGCGTGACCATCATCGTAAAATTATGGTGCCATTACTAGGGAATATGGCTAGGTTTTGACTTTAGTTCACAATTAGTTAATTCTAGTGTTAATTTGTAGAGTCTCTTGTATTGTACTTTTTCTATATATTTTTGTTAGTAATTCTAGGTACGGGTTAGCTAGCACTATGGCTGAGCATATGCTTTACATTACAACCGATGTGTTGGAAGCTTTATAGAGACGTGCCTTATTTCATGGGCAAGGGTCTGAGGATCCCAAATTCATCCATAAAATTTCAATCAAATGCTGAGGGTGGTCCTTGGGACAAGACACCTTGCTTAGGAGGCTATAGCCCTTCAAGTTTTCCTCATGGCTCTATGGAATGAAGCTACAAAATCATGGTCGATCCTCCCACCTGATGTTTGCTCAAACTTGGGAGAGGTACAAAGAGTCTTCCTCAGAAACTTCTATAAGGAGACCAAAATGCAAAGGCTACAAAACAACATATGTAACTTGAAAAGAGTGCCATGAGAACCTTTAGTAGTGGCTTGGGAGAGATATAAATAGTGCTTGGCTACAAATCAGAACTATGGTCTAAATGATGATGAATTAGCAGCTAGCTTCTATCGAGCACTAACTTCTGAACTACAAGGGTAGGGTGATGCATCATTCAGAGGAGAGTGTTGGGAGTTCGTAAGGTGGCCATTTAATAAGATAATTGAGACCATAGACAAGCTATCTTCAGTTGTTAAAGTCTACCAACCCTTTCAGGGGCAAGCCGGACCAACCACTAGTGCATCTATGGGAGCCTCTAGTAAAACCAAAAGTGAAAATATTATATATTTGATGAGGTTACCTCACCAGTATTGTATCATCAATCAACTAACCCAGATAGAGCATATTCTAGAACAAGTCCTGTGTTGCATAGTGGATGAGGTTACCTCTCCAGCATTGTATTACTGATAAGTTGACTCAGATTGAGCATATGCATCAACAAGTCCTAACCAAGGTGAATGAGCAAGATGACATCGTCAGGGAGATAAAGTTTGATGTCCTCAAATGTAATTACAAAGTGGAACAAGAGATTATATCAATGTAAATTCTAGGTGATAGGATTGAATAGCTCACTGAGCAGTTAGATGTAGTGAAAGATGAGCAAATGAAAAGTAGAAGAAGCAGTGATGGAGCCTATGAGGAAGTCTAAGTACTCATGAATGATCGAGTCGAGCCACGACATTAAATAAGGCTCTTCTTGGGAGGCAACCCAAACATATTTTGTGTGTTGATTCTATTTTTAGACATTTTATTATATTTTAATTGTTGATTGTTATGTTAATATGTGTTTGAGAATTGTTGAGGCTTTGAACCAATTGCATAAATTGGCATTTTGGTGTATTTTAAGTGATAGGGTGCAGGAACAAACCAAGAGCTGAAGAATTGATAAATCATGCTTTGAGGAAGCTTCTATGAGCAAGCTTATGAGTCATAGTGTGAAGGTTATGAATCATAGTAATGCCTCTTAGAGGGAAGCAATAAGTACTAAGAAGCTAGGACACACACTAGTAGCCAACCTTACGATTCGTAGGATCCTTTACGAGTCGTAAGTGGGGTTCGTAGTGCTCAGGTATGAAATCAAAATTTTTTCAAGGTTGGGTCTACTACGTGACTGGGACCTATGAGTCGTAAGATATCATATGACTCATAATCGGGGTCTTGTAAGACCAATCTGTAGAATTTTAAAAGACTGACCATTTTCAATTTTAAGAGATTTGCATTACTTGGCTCTTCATGCCCCTTCATGAAGTGTTCTCTTTTAGTTTATAACTCCCCCCTTCTCTCCCTTTCATTATTTCACCCACCTTTACATTTTCAACCACTAAAATTCCCCAGAGATTGAAGGGTGTACCAAGAACTCTGCTGACTTTTCTTCTTCTTTTTATTCATTCATTCATCTGGTAAGTTTTCATGGTTAAAATTGGTTCATCTTTGAACAAGCTCTTGTTTGATGGATGCATGGATGAATGTCTTAGGAGCATAGTCATGTGAAAGTTATTGTTACAGTAAGAAGAATGTGATGCGAAAATGCTTGCTTCATTTTAAAATGTCGAGTCTTGGGGTCTGTTCTTGCTTACTGATTAAGGAAACTGAGATGTTGATCTTATCTTTTGTTGTGTACTTTATTAGTCCTTATCATATGAAGATCATGAGGGACTGAAATTTTGGGTTGAAGGGTGTTATCATATTACTTTAAAAATATGAGAGAAGGCTAATACCTCTCAAAGAATTTAGAACTTTTAAGTGGTGATTTCTACTTTGTTTTGTTCTAACTGGTGATGAAGAATGTGTATATTTGTTACAGTGTCATCCATGCCTTTGTGTTGCAAACTACTGTTCTTGTTTGAGTGATTGTTGGTCTTAATGGAAAAGTTGGAGGCATCTGAGATGCCTTCTATTTTCTGCTACGAAGACTCACCACGAGTTGTAGTCTTCACTATGAGTCATAGTAACTCCTTGTAGAAGGCAACAGTCATCTAGGATGCCTTCTGGTTTTCTATGCGAGGAACATCTACGACTCATAGCACCTATTACAAGGCATAATAGTAACCTCATAGCCCAGATCTGAATTCTTGAACTGAATCCAAAATAAGCTATGAGCCTAGAATATGACTAGTAGGCTCACTCTAAGAGTCATATACATGCCTCATAGCTCATTCCAAGATGTTCTTTATTTTATGTGTTGTTTCTACGATGATGAAGTATAACTCATAGGTCATCCTATGAGTCATATCTCTATCTCGTACTGGCAGCTTTGCACCTGGTTCAAGTTGTTTTTACTTTAGTAATTGTAATGTTCTTATGTAGTTACTTCAGTTATTACTTGTTAGTTGGAATACAACATTTTGGCAATCATGCTTTAACATACTTATAGAGAAAATGTCTTTAAGAGGAAGATGGGGTGCTACTTCTGTTTCAGGTCAGCGCCTAAGGGATAAGTCCTCCAAGGAGGAGAAATCAATGGAGGAGATGCATATGCACCCTAACTCAGTGGCGAACTTGCCATGGTATAAGTACAATCAACTAGAATACTGATGGAAGTGGACTGCCCCTCCCAGTCTGATGAGGAGGGTGAAGAAACTGAATCAGATGAAAATAACTCCATTTCTAATGCGAGTTCTTTTGAGGTGTCTCAGGCTCATTCGGAAGAGACTGTTCCTCCTCAGCCTGAGGATTCAAAGTACACTCTCACCTCCACTAATCTGCAAAACATAAGATGGTGTGTTCCTAGAATGAAAGAGATCTATAATAAGGGATTGGAACTTAAAGGTCAAGGGAGTCCAGTGCGAAGATTTCATAAGGAGGCAAGGTTGAAAGACTTAGAGCTGAAAGGTGTGCCAGATTTAGAAGCTGATATTGACCTCCATGGATTAGGTTGGTTATCACAAGTGCTGGGGAAGTATGCTCTTTACTTTGTTTGGGGATTCTATGCTTCATATTATACTATTGTACGTAGCAACCTTCCGAGGCTCATGAAGCCCATCGATGCACCACAGTTGAGCGAAGTCATGGTCAGGGATGAGACAATCGACATCTCAGCTGAGACCATTCGTAGGGTATAATTCGGGCCTAATTACAGAGCCCTACATTCTATAGCAGAATATGACCATAGGATGGGAGACATGAGGGAAACAGTTAATCAGAATGATGCTGGGCTGAAAACAGAGTTATTGAGGTGTATAGTAGGCCTAATTTGTGAAGAAGGTGTTAAGTCGATATAGGTTACGGATCATGGCAAGAATATTTTGAAGGCTAATCTCTCATTTAGGGCAACATTCTGGTGGTCTATTATCCAGATGCGCGTCAGGTTCACATTCACAGATAATGTGATCACATTAGCGAGGATCGTGTTATTGGCGAGCATCTTGGTAGGGTATGAAATTGATTAGGCCCGAGTGTTGGAAGAATGGATCCATGAGTCGGTAGTTCATACTCATCGGGCCTTGCTATTCCCTATTCTGATTCATAGATTGTGCAAGGAAGTGGGTGTGACAGTGTCTCTATACTTGGACTCTTATGTAGAGGCTTTGCACACAATGGACCCTAGCCTGATCAAGGCAGATGAAAACCCAAATTCCCTACAAAGAGCTATCCCACCTCCTATGCCAGAGACATTCCCAATAGAGCCCCAATGCCAGGTTCATCTCCATCTACTACTGGCACTACTCCGGCCACTATAGAGATCGAGTTGACACCTTCATCCAACACTCTAGCACCAGCAGCTCCTTCTTTATAGGTTGACCCTCTTTTCTCTACTGTTGTATTTCAGGCTTTATTGGACAGGGTTACTATAGCAGAGTGAAGGCTTCTTGAGTTATCAGCATGACTCTTGTCATTGATTGATCAGTCTGTTCTGAACTCGAAGAAGAGGATGAAGGCATTTGCCAGAGAGTTAGTTGATGATAGAGTTCGAGAGGTTGATCCATGATTTGATGCATTTGAGGCTAGAGTCTAGAGAAAGCTCGAGGGTGCTGGGCTTGCCGACATGAGTACGGTTACCGAGGAGTTGGCCAAATTCAAGGCTAACTTATTACAGATATTAGTAGCCCCTGTTCTAGCCTCGGAGGGAGCATCGGTGGGAGATAAGGCATTTGATTAGCTTGCCGATCATTCGGACACAAGAGGGAAGGGGCCTCTAGAGCACAATAACCTAAAGCCATCCCCAAAGATGCAGAGATAGTAGAAGGACCACATACCTCAGGAGGTGGTGCAGTAGTTGCTTTTATTAGCGGCTATGCAGAGAGCAAGAGCACAACATACCCTGCCTGGAGAGGGAACTTTCGAAACTGTAGTAGAGGAGGAAAGAGAGCCCCAGGACCCTGCAGATCAGACTGAGACTGGTGCATGAGCACCAAGATGTTTGACTTCTTTTGATCCAGTTTTATCTTGACATTTTGGATACTTTGTTCTCTTTTTAGACTATCTTGTTTTTATGTGGTTTTTGGTTGTGTTTTAATTATGTTTATGTTGGATGTTATTTTTATTTTTACTGTGGATGTTTACTTTTTGTTTTTAATGAATGTATGTATCTATATCTATGTTATAATGTGTTTTTCTTGTTTTGTCTTTACTTTGAGGACAAAGTATCATCTGTTGGTTGGGTGGTGGAAGTTATGGATTAAGGTGAAGTCTGAGTAGCCTCAAGTCCATAACTTCCCCTATTTTTGATCCCAAGGTTTTCTTGCCATGTTTCTTTTTCCTTGTGGATGTTTATTTTTCTATTGAACCAGCATGTCTTAGGAAGTATAGATAATTTTTAAATGCATGGTATTAATATCTTTTGGCATATATATAGTTCTTAGATTTTCTTTAAACTTTTGATGCAAAATTAGGTGCCCTTTAAAATTTTTGAGTTTGTGATTATTGATGTATTTATACAATTTTGGAATATATGGCAATATTTGTTCTGATATTGTGAAGGTAACCCGAGACTGAAAGCATGATCTGTGAGTCTATACTTGATTGTTGATACAAATGCCATGTGTGTGTGAGATTATTTTGATGCATTCATGTATCATTGTATGGACTCAGAACTTGCCCTAATACTCTAAGATTGATTTGGTGAATTGGTTGATTTGGAAGTGATCTTAGGCCTTTATTCTGATAGTAAACACACTTTTGCCTAAATGACCTACCAAATGAACTAGTGAATCCCTTGTTCCAAATGTTGGAGCTTCTCATATACTCATATGTTTTTCTTGACACCTTGCTAACCTCACCTTGTTTGATGAAATACCCTGATATTGGCCCCGATCTATCCTTGAGCATATGAACCTTGATTGAGGCTAAGAGCCTAAGTTGAGGGTGGCTACTTTGGTGGCCCTGGTTTGAGGCATAAATATTGTATATTTCACTTTAGGCTAAAAGCCTAAGTGGAGGATGGCCTTTATTGTGGTAAAGAAACAAAAATGAGATTGTTGAGGTGAAAAGAAAGAAAATGAAAAATCATGAGCGGGGTGAAGAAAAAGAAAGAAAAAATAGTGCCTTAAGTTGAAAAGATTAGCAAAAAAAGAGTTCAAAATGAAGGCACAACTGAAGAGTAAAAGAATAAGGCCGAAAAAAGCTTAAAAAAGGGGAAATAAGGGAGGAGTTGGTGAAAGGGTTGGAGTATGAAAGCAAAAAGTGTTGGTAAACATGGTCCAAGGATAGCATTTAGTCACTATTTGATCGAAATACCATACCAAAGTCGCTTGAGCCCATGTTACAAGCTAATAAGTCCTAAAGGGATCCCAATACACTTTTGAACTAAACCGAAAAATGAGTATAAGGGCAAGCTTATGGTGTTAGTCATTGTAAGAGTGAGAATGCTTCCTCAGTTCCTGATTTTCGAATGTGCTTGAGTGAGTATAAGGGACTTCTTTCTAGTGAGCGCATTTGCACTACTTGATTAGCATATAACTATGCTAGTGACTGTGGAAGGTTGATGCTCCTTATCTTATGATGGTTGGATTTATAGGTATCCCATTATGGTCCTATTTGCTAAATAATTTTACAATTCTATTTTGAAAATGGTAGTTGGGTACCTGAATTAGAGAAATTGATATGTATGCCATTAGTCTAGTTGCTATGTGTTTCTCTTTGTCTGTGTAGATTGAGTCGTTGCTAGAGGACAAGCAACAATTCTAAGTTGAGGGTGTTAATATGCTGTCATAATACAATACATTTTATGCCTAAAACAAGGGATTTTGTGAGTTCTCAAAGCGACCTTTTAGTGTTTTAATGTGTTAATTTTGCAGAAAAGTTAGGTTGGCATAATTTTGAAGAAAGTTTGCAGATTTTGCTGAAGCATAGGCCATATGAGCCCACCTAAGTGTCGTAGGTTGTGTCATTGCAGGAATTAGAGACCAAAAATTAGAAATCTGGCAAGTGAAGGTGACTCTTACGAGTCCAACCCATGAGTCATAAGACACTCTATCACTCGTACAGGTGGAATCGTAGCAAGAATCAGAGAGCCAAAATGTTGGACCAAAAAATTGAAGACCAAGACTATAAGATAAATATACGAGTCATAGCCCAAGCAGTGACTCGTTCCTATAGGTCGTACCAGTTTAGTCCAAGATGCCAAGATCCTGATACGAGACCCCGAGTACGACTCGTAGGTTCCCTTACGAGTCATAACTGTGAAACTTATTAGTTGTCATCTGTCTTTTCTGTGCAAATTTTAGGGTTATTTTGTACACACTATATATAGTTTAAGTTAGTTTCTTTTGAAGGAGCGACCAGAGACACTACTCCAAGATATTTTTGAAGTTTTTCTTAAGTTTTAGAGTAGTTTATTTGTTCTTTCCTGAAAAACTCATTTTGGGAAATTGCAAATCTTGCTTTGTACACATTGTTGATCAATCAAACTTGTGGGTTTGCAGCTTATGCTACCTATTTCCTTCATAGTTACTGGTGAAACCCTCAACTATGTCTCTTATTTACATTTTTTTATGTTTTGCTTTAGCCATGAGTAGCTATGCACCCACAACTTGTGGTTGTGGAAACCATGGGTAGTTGACTTAAAATAATCTAGGTTTTGTGCATATTTATGATTAGGGTTTTGCATGTATTATTTATTTCCCTTCATGATTAGTATTGTTTGGTGGTGGCCAACACCAAAAACTGCCTACTATCATGATCCCGACCAAGGTAGTGACGAATAGGAAAAG
>DF367374.1:31479-45204 GCA_000787875.1 Solanum virginianum | reverse complement strand
TTTTGATTATGTTGGTCTGTATAGAGGTCTGTGGACACCTGTGAGTATAAGCCATATCAGTTTGTATATTATGTACATACGTCAGCTGTGTAAGGTATCCTGATAGTTGTATGATCTGTATGTACGTTGTGTATGTTGAGCGGTTTAACCGCAGCGGTGACCTTGTCGGCCCGCGTTTATATATATATTTATATTTGTGAGTTGCTGGGATGTTTCTGTATGCAGGTGGGTAGTCAGTAAAATAGAGGAAACTCCGCCGAAATTCCTGTAAATAAAATGGTGATCATAATCTGAGTCTGACTTGGCAATTGTGTCGGAGTGCCCAATCGGGTGCTAGTCACGGCCCATAGGTTGGGTCGTGACAGAATAGACACATGAGCTCTGATGTGTGACACTATGTTCCTTCAGGCATTCCACTTGAGAGTTAAAAAATTCGATACCATTGGCTGTTCTAAGACACTTAACAGCCTTTCCAAATTGTGTTTTCACCATGCACAAAAAATCTATCAGAATAAGAACAGAATCTGCCTTAGTATGCAGTAAGAAAATCCAATTATATCTGGTCATATCATCCACTAGAGTTAAGAAAAACCTCTTGCCATCATAGTTTGGAACTCTATAAGGTCCCCACACATCATCATGGACTAAATCAAAGATAGAATTAGAAGTGGTAACACTGGTAGGAAAAGGTAGCCTTGTTTGCTTAGCAATAGGACACACAGTACAATTGTGATTCTTCAAATCCATAGAATGTAAGCTGTCTATACTAGTCAGAACTTTAAGAGGAGCATGTCCAAGTCTTATGTACCACAAACTACTTGGAGAACATGCATTATTGGAAAAAGATGAACTAACAGAACTGGAAGTAGAACTAGTAACATTAGAGGAGTTACTGAGAGCAGCTACTGTGTGATTGCCTTCAGAATTGTTCTTCTTTGTGTCTTTGAGTTCAGTCTCTAACAGATATAGTACCTGATCTTCTTTACCAATTCCCAGGACCCTTCCACTGAAGAATTCCTAAAAGATGCAAAAGTCAGGGAAAAATAACACAGCACACTACAGCTACTTTGTCAACTGTGAGACAGAAAGAAGGTTGTACTTGAATTCTAGTATGAATAGAACCTCCTTAAGTAGTTTGTTCCTAAGAACTGGTGATTCACCTATATGACTTATGGGTACCTAACTTCCTGTGGGCAGATTCACTTTTAAGAATTGTGTGTCACCAAGATACTTATATTGATTCATTAATCCTAGACTGTGAACCATGTGATTAGAAGCACTTGTATCAACAATCTAATGTGAATTAACCACATCAGACATAAAAGATGTAATAATACCTGTTGCATTAGCAGTAGCAACATTGGCAACAGTATCTACTCCCTTCCTTTTGCTCAGTAGTTGAAGAATCTGATTATACTATTCTTGTGTAAACAAAGATACTCCTTGTATGTCCATCACAGAAGAGTTGGTTGGTAAAGCATGAGGAGGTCCAGAAGCATCAATAGACTGATTCCTACCAGTAGTAGCATTATTTGAATGAGAATTCGATGCTCCTCCTCTTTTCTTAGGATAACCATGTAGTTTGTAGCAGGTTTCTTTTGTATGATCTTTATAGTGACAAAATTCACAATAGACATGAGACTTCCCATAACCATAGGAATTTCTACCATCAACAGTGTTCCTTTGTCTGTATCCACCGTTGTTACCATTTTGCCTGTATTGTAGTTGTTGCTTCCTCCTGCACCTGAGTTGTTGCTGCTACTACCAGCATGGAAATTAGCTGACTGATACCCTTCATTACCAGAGTATTGACTATTAGATATCCTATTGCTCATAAGAGTAGATTCAGACTGTGCTTCAATAGAGTTGCTACTAGCTCCATTCATCCTTTGACTCTCTACATTGATTATCATATCATAGGCTTGATTCACATTTGGAACAGGAATAGTCATCAACACCTGACTTTTAGCATGAGCATAGGACTCATTCAAGCCCATTCGAAATTGCCAAAGCTTCTGACATTGAAAGTGTTCTGCATATTGTTTGGATTCTGGACAGGCACATAAAGGAGGAGGCATCAAAGTCTCAAATTCATCCCAAAGTCCTCTCAATCGAGAGAAATAGTTTGAGACAGACATGGTTCCTTGTGACAATGTAACTATCTCCTTATGAAGGTAAAATGCTTTGGATGCATTCACTTTGTCAAACCTCTCACGTAGATCCTCCCATATAGAGCGTGCATCAGATCCGTAAATGACAGTACTGATTAATCCTTTAGACACAATATTCATAATCCAACCTAAGACTATAACATTACATCTATCCCACAGATCATGCATGGAAGAAAGATACATGTCATTTCTACAAGTTCCTAATAGAAATCCTAACTTGTTCTTGCCAGTCAATTCCCTCTGTATCAATGCTTCCTGCTGGTGCAGCCATGATCGATCTATCCAACAAGCTTTCTGAGAGTCACTAGTAGTCTTCAGAGAGTAGATGAAGAGTAGATGACAGATCCTCTTAGATCTAAAGCTCTGATACCATGTTAAGAAGCTCCATTAATGGGAGCATGAATCAGAGATTAAAAGGAAGAGTTGTGAAATGAAAACTGTTTCATTCATTCTAATCTGTACATGGACTGCATATATATATACACACAAGATATTTGTA
Organism: Solanum virginianum; assembly: GCA_000787875.1. Classification (NCBI taxonomy): domain Eukaryota; kingdom Viridiplantae; phylum Streptophyta; class Magnoliopsida; order Solanales; family Solanaceae; genus Solanum; species Solanum virginianum. The sequence continues at coordinate 42,534 of DF367374.1, read as the reverse complement.
GTGACAGCTGTACTCCAATTTCTAAAAGAGAATCTTAACTAACTAACTAACCACTTTCTTAACTAACTAATCCAATTAGTTTCAATCAACTCTTAGTTAGATGGCTTCAACAATACCTCAAGCTTAGTGAGTTTCTTATAAGTATTTGTGATGAAGTATCCGTATTCGTGATGATGTTCGTGTTTATGAAAATAAAATAGTTTCCGTAAGAATTTATAACAATCTTAAGAATATTTTACACCATTCTTATGGAATATACTAATCAAAACGACCTTAAGTATCCATTTAAGCAAAAATCAGGAGAAGAAATTATGGACTGGGACCCCTGCCTCCAAAATATCACTTAGCTACTATTAATAGTCAATTAGTGGTGGCCCTAAGTTGACATTACAACTCTACAAACAAATGATATTATAGCCATGTTTCTAGTCCACATCAACCACCCCCTAACCAAGACTCTGAAAATACAGTATTATATTGTCTTTTTTAAAAAAAAAAAAAAAACAATAAAGACGGTAGCCTGAAATTGCTGGTGAAAAGAAGCTACAATAAACTAATTTTGGCCTAAATTGTTGGTGCAAAGAAGCTAAAACAATCTAGTTTTCACATTCTAGGGCAGGTCTTTTCACTCCCTCCTAAACAACCAAAGAAGGTCAATGTTGGATCCAAAAGTAACCATCCCTTAGAAGACCCTAAAAACTATCTAGTATTGAAGGAGAGAATATGTTCCTTGGTCATATATTCTCATAAACAAACTACATATCTAGCTTCTTGTATCAAGAGAAATGGGACAACATCACAGACATGGCATCACAATTCACAACATGGACAGCATAGAGACGGCGAATCCTGGTGAATAATGAGATATCAAAAATAAGTGAGTGGTATTTTCCAATATTAACGAGTCACATAACAATATATTTGCAAATATACATGCAAAACCTATTTATTATACAATATGAATTGCAAGACGCAAGTCAAACTATGATTTTTGAGATACTAAAATTCCCAGCAGTTCTGAAGTGTATGGTTAAGACTCACTTAATTTCGTAGTGCGGAAGTGATGATGATTGCCTATCGACATTCTTTGCAGAAGCTGAAGACTGGAATCCCACGGTTTGGAATGATGATGATGAAGAGGGAGCTGGGGCAGAAGCTGCAAAGGTGGAGAGACCACTTGTGCTACTGGCATTTACGCTAGTTCCAGCAAAGGACCCTTCAATAGCCCTAGGTGCTGGTGGCCGATCAATCTCAGAAATGCCTTCTAACATCTGAACCACCTTGCCCATCGTTGGTCTTTGAGATGGTTGCTCTTGGATGCACCAAAAGCCCACTTGAATTGCTAGTATAACTTGTTCCATATCCATCTCCTGATTGGCAAGCTTTTTGTCCATAATGGCCTCTATATTACCCCTTTCAAATTCTTCATATGCCCACACCGAGCACTTTTTCCTGTTAGTCTCTTCTGAGACTTCAAAATTCCTTTTTCCACTCACTATTTCCAGCAATACCATACCATAACTGTACACATCAGATTTGGAAGTTATAGGAAGATTGGCCAGCCATTCAGGAGCCAAGTATCCTCTAGTACCCCTCACATGACTTGTCAAGGTTCTATGCCTATGGTCCTTTGGGTTAATGAGCTTGGCAAGGCCAAAGTCCGATACTTTGGCAGTGTAATTCTCATCCAACAGTATGTTCTCAGGCTTTATGTCACAGTGAACTATACAATCTCGGCATTCCTCATGAAGGTATGTGATACCTCTTGCTGTTCCCATAGCAATATTATACCGTTGCTCCCAGTTCAAAAGCTTTCCTGATGAACTATCTTCTGAAAAGAGAAATTTATCAAGAGAACCATTTTTCATGAACTCATAGACCAGTAACCTGTGGCGCCCTTCAGAACAAAACCCAATTAATCTCACCAAATTCAAATGGTGTGTGCTACTTATAGTTGCAACCTCCATTCTGAATTGTTTCTCTCCTTGCTCAATTCCTTCAAGCTGCTTCACCGCAGCAACAGACCTATTAGCAAGAACTGCCCGATAAACAGCCCCAAATCCTCCTGCACCAAGCTTCTCCTTAAACCCCTTGGTTGCCCGCTGAAGCTCCTTGAATGAGAACTGGACAGGGGCACCAGAGGCGTATTCAAGAAGTGCATATTGAGATGACAGTGATGCAAATTTAGAATTATTCCTAAAGCAGCACCACCACAAAACACCCTCCAACAGGATCAAACCCAAGAGACTAGCCACAACCACAAGTGCAACAACCCAGCCAGGAAGCCTCCCTCCATTCTTCTCCTGAACAGTGTCTGAAACGGCAGTAGGATTAGGCATTGCAGGTCCACATATTTTAAGAAATGAAGTGCTGGGAAGGGCTGGCGACTGATAGCCACTGACAAAGTTGGGCTGTTTAATATAACACATCCCTGTGCCATCTGCTAAAGAAGTCGAAGCGACACAAGCACCATTAACAAGACAGTTAAACCTACATGCAGAGATACCAGCAGAAAAAAGCTGTTCAGATAATTCGGGAGGATAAGTCAAGAACTTAGCATTATCCAATTGCAACATAGTTGCATTGGACGGACAATTACTAAGATTGACTTTCCTCCTACACCCTTTATTACTATCATTCGGATCAGTGAGCTCAAAATTCTGTGAAGGACATCCACAAGTTGGGCCAGTATCATTATAACTACAAACCCCAAAATCCCCACAATATCCAAACACCTGACACTGATCAGTCAAAGCAGCCCATCTCACATTTTGAGTCCCACTACCTTGTGTGGAACTATAAATCCTAAGATTTCCATCAGCATCCAGCTTGAAAAACCTTAGAATGTTCCCTTCATCAGCATAATCACTACTATAAACGACATTCAAAGGGCTTGAAAGGCTAGGATCAGAAAGTGAAATAATCCCAATAGGCTGCATTCTCAAACTAGGAGAAGACAAGTTTACATTTGCAGAAGAATTCAGCCCAGAATTATAATACCATATAGTATCATTCCACAAAAGTGACAAGTTCCCATTTCTCCTAAGTCTAAAAGAATACAACCCAGACCTCAAAACATGCATAATAGTGAAATTCTGTCCAGGAACAACAGTATCAGTTGGGTTATCAAAAGAAGACCAAATGTCTGAAACGGTACCGTTTTTGAGACGAAAATTTCCATTATCATCAAGAGAAGCTGAGGAAACACCACGATTTGCAGTTCTTGAACTCCAAACAACAGAATTAGAAGGTCCAGTAGTGAGCTGAAGGTCACCGTTGGAGAGGAACCGGAGCTCACCTGAGGAATCAACTGCGCCGGTGTCTCCTCCGGCTTTCCATATGGGTATATTGTTGTAAGAAATAGCAGCAAAATAGGCGCTCTGGTTCTTGGGGTCAAGCTGTAGGAAGGAAATAGAGAAGGTGTTGTTGGGAGAGGACCATCTGGAGTTTGGGTTGGAAGCTGAAAGGGTAGAACCAGGAAGAATGTCTGCAGCTTCTATGGTGATGATAACAATGGTGAAAAATATGAATAGTAGTCTCATTTTTGGAGGAAATGGGTGGAGAAGAAAGTGGTATTTGGTGTGATTTATGAGTTGTGTGCCATTGTTGACAAAGGAAGGTGGAAAGAAGACGAGACGACTTTGACTATTTGGTTTTACATTTCTAGTTTGGCCTCCTTAAGACTTGAATCTTCATTTTTGAAATTCAATTGGCCAGAAGAACCGGTGTTTGGTTTAATGGAGTGAAAATACTTATAATAAGTAACGTGCTGTGATTTATTTATTCTAGAATAAAATATTCTTAAGCAATTCAAATAAATAAAAATACTTTCTTCTATTCTTTTTCTTTAGCATCATCAAACAATATAAGTTTTAAAATATATTATTTTATCATGTTATAATTTATAATAATTTTCATATAATTTTAAATATTTAACTATCAATAAAACTAATATAATTTAACTTTAATTCTAAAAAAATACAACATACAACCTAAAAGAAACTAACGAAGTACTACTCTAGTACTCTCTCAGTTTAAAAAAGAATTGTTTAGTTTGGCTTGACAAGAATTTTAAGCAAATAAAGAAGAATTTTTGATTCTGTGATTGTAAATTAAAGTTATGTCAAATATATTAAAATGTCTTTAATTTTATCGCGTGAAAAATTAAAATTAAAAGAATTTAAAACAAAAGTGAATTATTATTTTTTTAAACAGAAAAAGGCATGCCCCCTTATTGAAAATGGATTAAAATATAGAAATTGTGATGCTGCTAAAATGAGTAATATTTTTGGGTCCACATTCGAATTGCCCATGTCTAACGCGAGCCCGACCCAATCTATCCATGTATCATAACGCCGTGTTTCTTCTTTTTCCACATCTCCCTACGTAAAAGCCCCTAAAGGATATGGCCGGCTCCTTCGTTTTGCTTGAGCAAAGGTAAAAGGATCACACCTTTTTCCATCCATAGTCGTTAAGCTCTTTATTTTCTTGTAAGATATTTGCTTGTTCAAATGATCTTAATAAATAAGAAGAAATCAATCCTTAAAAACAATCCTCAGAAACCCAAAAGACCCCTTTTTTTAAGACCTACAAAACCACTCAAGTCCCATTTACTCACTTACATAGGGTCTTGAACCAAAAACCCTGTTCAACTCATTCCTCTAAATTCCCATAATATGAAATGCCAACAGTAACGTAGGTGTGGTCCAAGGGCGCAAGGAGAAGTTGGTGTCACGTGTAATAATCATTGATTATTTGAAAAGTATAGGAATCCTTCTTGATGAATTAGAGGAGTTAGAATTACCCTTGAGTTATGCACGAACGTGTTGAGCTCTTGCAGAAAATTGGTCTGACAGTTGATGATATCAATGAATATCCTTTAATGCTAGGTTGTAGTGTGAGGAAAAACATGATTCCTATTTTGTCATACTTGGAGAAAATTGGGTTTCAAAGTTCTAAGCTTGATGAGTTTGTTAAGATTTACCCTCAATGTTTTCATGCTAGTGTTGTGGTGGATCTTGTTTCGGTTATTAGATTTTTACGAGGTCTTGATGTTGAGAAACAAGATATAGGGCATGTTTTGTTGAAATATCCTGAGCTATAATTAGGGTTTAAACCTGAGGGAACAATGAGTACTTCAGTTGCTTACTTGGTTAGTATAGTGGTTAATATGAGGGTGTTGATGTTTTATCAAAATACTGCACTTTTGATGCTTAAAATTTGGAATTTTCTGTGTTCTCAAAGCGGTTAGTGGGTTGGATGTGTTTTTATGTTTGTTTTCCAAGATTACAGGATATGGCACGAACAGTTGCTGCAGTTTTTGCTAATCTACAACATACTTTAGGGCCATGGAAGTTTTCAAGAGCTGTAGAGTGGGGTTTGTAAGTGAGATTCAGTGAAGGGATGATTTTTCTGAAGTTGCATTTACGAACTGTCAGACGAGCTGGGAAAGTTGTACGAGTCGTAGATGAGGTTCTGTATCTTGAGGATCAGAAGTTAGGATTTTTTGAAAAGTCATCAGACGAAACCATATACGGATCCTAAGTCTAAATATGACCCATAGAAAGGTCTCGTAAAAGTTGTGTCCAGATTTGAAGAATGAAGTCCATGAAGCCCCGATACGAGCTATAAAACTTAGTACGACCCGTAAGTCTGTTCATATTGCCTGTCGAATCTAGTTTTCCTATTTTATTTTGGATTTGTATTTTAAGTAGTATAAATAGATTTTTTAGGTTATTTTCAGTAGAGAACAGAGGAGAATGACCAGAAACGTTGAGAGAAGTACTTGAAACATTATTTTATGATTTTAATTCATACTTTATGATTTCCATTTAGGAGTTGAGATTTGTTGTTCTTAAATTCATTCTTGTAAGTGCTCAATTATATTATTCTATATCATGATTCTTGTATCTACAATGATAATGCATAGCTAAATCCACAACTAGAGTTGTGGAAACCATGAAGGACTAACAAGGTAAACCTGAATAATTCATAATTTTTGAAAAGTGTGCATGCATGTATTAATTAATTCTCTTCGTTTTGATTGCTTTTTAATGGTAGCCAATGTTAGAACTCGCCTAGTTGTTACTGACTGGATCAAGGTAGTAATAAATGAGAAAAGAGATTAATTAACAAGATTCGATCGATTTCTTCTCGTCTAATCAACTGAACTGGATCAAGGGGAGGTTGTACTGGGACAATAGGTAAGGGCTAGTAGTGTCACACTGCGGGGATGGATCAAATCACATAGTAAAATTTACCTTTCGCCTGATCAAAAGGGTTTGGTAAATTTAACTTACCGTTCTGTATGCAACACACTAGAAAAGAATGTGATTATCTGGTAATACCAAGTTAGGGAATCATGGAAAACGCAATACCATAGTTACTCTTCTTACTGATTTCACAACACTTGTGCTAGTTTAGGTTGACTTTTTGCAGATTACAAACCCCTCCCCCCTTTTTCGGGAGCTAAGTATGCTAAATTCTATTCAAAGTTCACAACTTAAAATTTAATTTATATCCTAAAATATAATAATTCAAGTTTTCTAGAGTGCAAAAGTTGAATTTTTCCAAGTTAAATTGCAAACTTTCAAATTTCAAGTATAATTAAAGTTCAACTGTTTAATGTTGGGAATATAATTTATACATATTTGAAGTAATTTCGAAGTACTTGATTCAAAAATCCTAAAGTTCGAGTTGATTCTAGTATCTAAATTCAAGTTAAAAAGTCTTAAAGTTCAACTTAACACGTATGTAAAGTTCAAGTTCTAAATTCTATTCAACTTCAAAGTTCACGACATAAAATTTATTTATATCCTACAATAACTTAAGTTTTATATATAATCTAAAGACTACAATTTCTTAAGAATTCTAACATCAACAACATTTGAAGTTTAAAGTTTTTAAGTTCAACTTCTAATTAGTTCTAGAGTCTTAATTTTAAAATATACACAACAAAAAAAAGTTCTAGCTAAAATCAACTTTAAAATCTGGTCTAAAGTTGAACTTCTTTCTAAATTCAAAGTTCGACTAATTAAGTTCAATACAAGTTATGATTAAGTTAAAGAACAAAAAAATACAATTCAAACATTCAGGTTCAAAGTTCTAATTAGTTCTTCAACTTCAACTTCTAACTTCTAACTTATATTTACTTCTTAAATCTAACTTCTAAATTCAACAACACTTCAAGTCCAATTAAAAATTTCCTAATTTACAATCTAATTCAAAAAATACCAATTGAAACTATAAATTAAAATTTTTTATTCACAAATTTACACATTAATATACAAACGAAATTAACAAATAACATCCTAACTTCAACATACTTCAATTCCAATACATTCTAACTTCTATTCAATTCCAAATAATTTCAATTCATAATAAATCCCTAATTAAAGTCACAAATACACCTTCATTCACATATTCACAATCAAAACATAAATTAATTATTTCAATAGAACAAATTAAACAAGATAAATGAAATTAAAATTTCTCAAATTTGAAAAAAAGAGAGCATAAAACTAACCTTAACAACAAGGGAGGAGAGAGGAGGAGTGACGGCAATGGCTGGAGGAGAAGGGACGGCACCGACGATGGGGTAGCTGGATGGATTTTGGCCAGAAAATGGTAGAGGTAGCGGGTTTGAGAGAGAGGGAGAGGATATTTTAGAGAGAGGAGGGTTTGGGAGAAAATGGGGGAAAACCCAATCTGGGTTTCATTTTATTAAACAGGAGCGATGGATTGTGTCACTTAGTCTGTCGCTCCTTTTAAAAAATGTTGACCAATTATTTGACCAAAAAAGCGATGGACAAAGAGATGTCGTCCGTCACTTTTTTGAAATTATTTTAGTTAAATGAATAAATTAAATATAATTTTTTTATTTTTTTTATTTATAAATGAATAAATTCATTTAGCGACGGATGACATAATTTTACATTTTAAAAAATTATTTATTAATAATATAAAATATTGACAAAAATTTTTGCCAAAAATAACAACGGACATGGAGGTACTATCCATCGTTATGTGTAAACAAATATTTAAAAAATTAAAATATGAAAAAAATGACAGACTACATCATTTTTTTCCATCATTTTCTTTCAGTGACGCAGTATGTCGCTTTTTGCTTCAATGTTTAGCAACCTTGGGATAGTGCATCAAACAAGTTGTCCTTACACCCCTTAGCAAAATAGTGTTGCTGAAAGGAAACATAAACGTATATTAGAAGTTACTAGAGCTTTATGATTTCAAGTTAGCTTTCTGATCGAGTGAAGATTCTTGGCTGATAACTGCAGTATGGAAAACACAAATTTTGGTTTTGAAAATGGTGCAGAACATGGATCGACTAATGGAGGTGCTTCAAGGTCGATTAATGGAATGGTGCAAGGACCATGAGTGGATTACAATCATCCACTATTTCTTTCTCTTTATGATGTTAGTAGTGCACAAATTATCTCATTTCAGTTGACAGGGGTTGAAAATTACTCAATGTGGAATAGATTCATGAGAGTTGCATTGCTTGCAAGAAATTATATGGAGATGGTTGATGCCACCTGCAAGAAAGAAGCATTTCCTGAGAATTTATGGAGTAAGTGGGAAAGGGTCAATGTTATGATGTAGTCTTAGTTGATGAACTCACTTGCAAAAGGGCTCTTGGGAGGCATTATGTATTCTTAGGCTATTTGGGATGATCTATATCAGAGGTTTAACAAGGTGGATGGGTCAAGAGTCTTCAATGTTCACAAAGAAATTGCTACATTGAGTCAAGGTACTTCTGTAATTTTTGTATATTACTCAAAGCTGAAAAATTTTTGGGAAGAGTTTAAGGTCTTAGTGCCTGCACCTTGTTGTAATTATGAGTGGTCAAGGGAATTTCTGTCTCACCTACAAAAGTTGTTTCAGTTCCTAATGGGGCTTAATGAGTCATATAATCAGGTAAGAAGTCAGATTCTACTCATGATTCTAATGCCTTCCATTAATTAGGCTTATGGAATGGTAGTTAGTGATGAAGGATGGAAGTCCATTCCTGTTAATGCAAGGATCTTAGTGTCAAGTTCTGCAATAACTCTTGAAAGTCAGGGCATTGATGTAGCTATGTATGTTAAGAATGGACCCTCAATGTCCAAGAGGAACTATGGAGTGCAGTGTGACTTTTGCAAAATGAAAGGGCATACCAAAGATGGTTGTTAATAAGCTGATAGGATATCCTGGAGATTACAAGTTCAAAAAGAAAGGAGCTAACTCTGGATATGGTTTAGGGGCAAGTACGCATAATGCAGTTGTTGATTGTCATTTTCAAGAACATGATAAGGGATCAAAAAGTATGCTGGAGTCTAGATATAGTAATTCCAGTACTAACCAAGTACATCATGAGATGGGACCTTATCCATTCACAAAGGAGCAATATAATCAAATCGTGGCACTATTGAAAGGTAAAGGCAATGTAGGTTTCAAGAATAATGTAGCAGCATCTGTATGCTTAGCAGGTAATAATTCTCATAGAACCTTTTTAGTTAAAAAGGTTCAAGGATGGATAATTGACACTAGTGCTACCAATCATATGGTAGCTAATGTAGAACTTCTGGATAAGACAATAATAAGTAACCCCGATATTACAAGAAAAGTACATTTACCTACAGGAGGTAAAACTGAGGTTACACATGTTGGATCCAATATAATTTCTACAAGAAGCAGTCTATCTAATGTGCTTTATTTGCCTGCATTTAAATATAACCTTATGTCTGTCTCAAAAGTCATAAGAGAGTTAGGACATCTTTCAGGATCTCTTTAATGAAAATGTGAGGGAGATTGGTAGAGAGGTAAATGGACTGTATATGTCCTCTGGAATGACAAAAAGTGGACACCCAACTGATGATTGTCTACTTGCTATTAAAGATGAAGGAAATTCCACAAGTCTTAGTGAAGTGGAGCTATGACATAAGAGATTTGGACATCCATCAGTTGGAGTATTAGACAAAATGTTGAGTTTTAAGTTTGAAGTTATAGATAGTGCAACTGATAAGCGTACTGTATGTCCTTGTGCAAAACAAGTTAGAAGTTCCTTTCCTAGAAGTTGTATCAAAACCTCTGATTGCTTTGAACTAATACACATGGATGTTTGAGGTCCATATAAACATGCTACTTTTGATGGGAATAAGTATTTCATCATTATAGTAGATGATTTTTCAAGAATGACTTTGGTTTACTTGTTGAAGTTAAAGTCTGATATGTGTGTAGTGGTTAAATAGTTCCTAAGTTATATGCATACTCTATTTGGTAAGGTGATTAAAGTAATAAGGTCTGATAATGGTACTGAGTTTGTCAACTCAGTGTGCAGTACTATGTTTAGCAACCTTGGGATAGTGCATCAAACAAGTTGTCCTTACACCCCTTAGCAAAATAGTGTTGCTGAAAGGAAACATAAACGTATATTAGAAGTTACTAGAGCTTTATGATTTCAAGTTAGACTACCTATATAGTTCTGCGGTCTATGTGTATTAGCTGTTATATACCTGATAAATAGGTTACCTAGTTTAGTATTACAACACAAGGCAGCTTATGAGAAGTTGTATAACAAACCTCCATCTACATCACATCTAAGAGTAATTGGTTGTTTGTGTTATGCAAAGGTAGTTTATGAAATGGACAAGCTAAAGCCTAGGTCCAAAATGACAGTCCACATGGGGTAATTGACTTAAAAAAGGTATATGCTTTATGACTTATCATTTGGAGAATCCCTTATCATTTGGAAATCTAAGAAGCAGATTACAGTCTCAAAAAAGCTCAGTTGAAGCTGAGTACAAACACATAGTAGCTGTTGTTATCCCGAAAAATGTCTGACTCTTTTCGAAAATGAGATTCGATGCCCAATTGATTTGAACGGGAATCAAATTCCCAAAAATTGAAATGAAAATAGAGTCGCCACCTAATTTTAAGGATAATTAGGAAACCGATTATTCATTTTAAATTTTAAAACCCTAACAGAAAAAGTTCCAAAATTTTAGAGAAAATGTGTAAGGGTTCAATTTCCACTTTGAGAAGAAATTAATCACTCAA